>OW240923.1:3948910-3963869 GCA_933207985.1 Pelobates cultripes | reverse complement strand
ACCCCACTCCCTCTAACATGTAAACTCACTGAGCAGGGCCCTCAATCCCTCTGTTACTGTGTCACTATACCCCACTCCCTCTAACATGTAAACTCACTGAGCGGGCCCTCAATCCCTCTGTTACTGTGTCACTATACCCCACTCCCTCTAACATGTAAACTCACTGAGCAGGGGCCTCAATCCCTCTGTTACTGTGTCACTATACCCCACTCCCTCTAACATGTAAACTCACTAAGCAGGCCCTCAATCCCTCTGTTACTGTGTCACTATACCCCACTCCCTCTAACATGTAAACTCACTGAGCAAGGCCTCAATCCCTCTGTTTCTGTGTCACTATACCCCTCCCTCTAACATGTAAACTCACTGAGCAGGCCCTCAATCCCTCTGTTACTGTGTCACTATACTCCACTCCCTCTAACATGTAAACTCACTGAGCAGGGCCCCCAATCCCTCTGTTACTGTGTCACTATACCCCACTCCCTCTAACATGTAAACTCACTGAGCAGGCCCTCAATCCCTCTGTTACTGTGTCCACTATACCCCACTCCCTCTAACATGTAAGCTCACTGAGCAGGCCCTCAATCCCCCTGTTACAGTGTCACTATATCCCACTCCCTCTAACATGTAACCTCACTGAGCAGGGCCCTCAATCCCTCTGTTACTGTGTCACTATACCCCACTCCCTCTAACATGTAAACTCACTGAGCAGGACCCTCAATCCCTCTGTTGCTGTGTCACTATACCCCACTCCCTCTAACATGTAAACTCACTGAGCAGGCCCTCAGTCCCTCTGTTACTGTGTCACTATACCCCACTCCCTCTAACATGTAAACTCACTGAGCAGGCCCTCAATCCCTCTGTTACTGTGTCACTATACCCCACTCCCTCTAACATGTAAACTCACTGAGCATGCCCTCAATCCCTCTGTTACTGTGTCACTATACCTCACTCCCTCTAACATGTAAACTCACTGAGCAGGCCCTCAATCCCTCTGTTACTGTGTCACTATACCCCCCTCCCTCTAACATGTAAACTCCCTGAGCAGGGCCCTCAATCCCTCTGTTACTGTGTCACTATACCCCACTCCCTCTAACATGTAAACTCACTGAGCAGGCCCTCCACCCCTCTGTTACTGTGTCACTATACCCCACTCCCTCTAACATGTAAACTCACTGAGCGGGGCCCTCAATCCCTCTGTTACTGTGTCACTATACCCCACTCCCTCTAACATGTAAACTCACTGAGCAGGGCCCTCAATCCCTCTGTTACTGTGTCACTATCCCCCACTCCCTCTAACATGTAAACTCACTGAGCAGGCCCTCAATCCCTCTGTTACTGTGTCACTATACCCCACTCCCTCTAACATGTAAACTCACTGAGCAGGCCCTCAATCCCTCTATTACTGTGTCACTATACCCCACTCCCTCTAACATGTAAACTCACTGAGCAGGCCCTCAATCCCTCTGTTACTGTGTCACTATACCCCTCTCCCTCTAACATGTAAACTCACTGAGCTGGCCCTCAAACCCTCTGTTACTGTGTCACTATACCCCACTCCCTCTAACATGTAAACTCACTGAGCAGGGCCCTCAATCCCTCTGTTACTGTGTCACTATACCCAACTCCCTCTAACATGCAAACTCACTGAGCAGGGCCCTCAATCCCTCTGTTACTGTGTCACTATACCCCACTCCCTCTAACATGTAAACTCACTGAGCAGGGCCTCAATCCCTCTGTTACTGTGTCACTACACCCCACTTCCCCTAACATGTAAACTCACTGAGCAGGGCCCTCAATCCCTCTGTTACTGTGTCACTATACCCCACTCTCTAACATGTAAACTCACTGAGCAGGGCCTCAATCCCTCTGTTACTGTCACTATACCCCACTCCTCTAACATGTAAACTCACTGAGCAGGCCCTAAATCCCTCTGTTACTGTGCCACTATACCCCACTCCCTCTAACATGTAAACTCACTGAGCAGGCCCTCAATCCCTCTGTTACTGTGTCACTATACCCCACTACCTCTAACATGTAAACTCACTGAGCAGGCCCTCAACCCCTCTGTTCCTGTGTGTCCAACTTGTCTGGTTACAACTACATGTCTGTTCGTCCACCCATTGTAAAGCGCTGCGGAATTTGACGGCGCTATATAAATAACATAATAATAATAATAATAATAATAATTATAGCGCCATGAGCCCTAAATCTGTTATAAACACCTGAACATGGCGGCACAAGCAATGCAGAGGGATTATTTCATAAACACAAAGTTACCGTACATTGAAAACGAAATTCATCCCACTTTAATTAATAAACCATCAATGATTCTCTCCGGGACAATTCGAGTGGGGGCCAAGTGGGAAATAATTCAAAATAAACCGGATCCATAGGGATCAGCTGGAATTCAAGTGCTTTTAAAAAAAATAGTGTGACGTGTTTCTATAGAAAATAATGGTGAGGGGGGCGGAGCCAGCTTCCGAGCAGGATAGACGCTCAGCACTACTGCTCCAGGCACCGAGCCGAAAAAACGTTGCCCAGAGACAATAAACACCGACTCACCGGCGCAATAAAGACAGAGCACGGACTCCCTGTGTCATGGGGAAGAAATCCAAAAAACAGAGGGCAGATCCGAGCACAGGATCTGGAGATATCGGAGCTTTTCTCCGCGCAGCCATGCGGCCGGCAAATCCCAAGATGGCGCCGGAGGCCTACACCTCCCAATCCTCGGACGAGGATAGCCACTACACTGAACACTCCATACTGAGCCAAGGGCGCCAGGCACCTCAGAGACCCCAGGATCAGGGAGACTCAGCACCCGCTACCAAAGCGGATATCAAAGCCCTGGTTAAAGAAATCAAGACCATGTTTCAGGCAGATATGGCACTGGTGAGGGAGGATATTGCTGTGCTAACAAACAGGGTGACAGCAGTGGAAGAGGGCACAAAAGGTACAACGCTGGCGCAAAATGCCACAGATGCTGCACTGAACGCCTTGCGCAAGCAGTGTGCCGACCAGCAAGCACAACTGGCGGACATGGAAGATAGGCACAAGACGCGGAACCTGAGGGTCCGGGGAGTACCGGAGACAATCTCTGGCACTGAACTGCCACATTTCTGCCGACGGCTTATAGCCACACTTCTGACACCACGGCAAGCGAAACAGGTAATGATCGATTCCTGCTTCAGGCTCTCCAGGGCGACCTCTACGCCACGAGAAGGAGCTAGCGACGTCCTGATAAAATTTGTGAGAGACTCTGACAGGGGAATACTTATGGGGGCCACAAGAGACACTCCCACAGTGCCATTTGAGGGGGCACAACTAGCTTTTTACAGAGACTATTCAAGACACACTATACAATGGAGGAAATCTTTCCGTCAGGTTACACAACTACTTCGGGATCAAGCCATCCCCTACAAGTGGGGCCCACGCAGACTACAGGCGGACAAGGCAGGCGTGACACACAAGCTATCACACACTGCTGAAATACCGGCATTCCTCAGAGCATTGGGCATACCGGCGCAGGCAGCACAAGAAACAGCTCGACCACCTTGGACTGTGGCAGATATCACCCCCTTCGTGCCCAGAGGAGAAGGCCTACAAGCTGCTACCCTGCCTACTTGATACAGCTGCAGCCATGCAAGTTCCACATATTTTTACCTGTTGTAGACAACAGGAGCACCAACTAGACCCGGGACTGTTAATCCCCCTCCTTAGATAACTTCCTCCCACGGGCTCCGTAAGCTACGGCTCAGGTTCTATGACCAAGTTAATCCCCCTCCCCCTTTTTATTGTATTTTGAGTGCACAAAGCAGAATTAATATTGCCTGTATCCCTCACACTCGATAAGCGACTACAGCCTTTTTACAAAATCATAGCATTAAGCCCTATTCACAGGTCCGGCAGGACCCATGCCATATACCCACACATTTAGACGTGCCTTAAGTCCACGCCACATATACCATGCCACTACTAAGCCTATGGGCACCCACAGCTCTGACCGAGCCCCACTAAGCAGGTCACCCTCCCTGATGTGCCATTTGTTAATGCCACACGTAAATCCACACAAACGAGCTTCAGGGCACTCACCGCCATAGGAAAGGAGCCCCCCCAACACATCACCACTTCCCCGCGAGAGTACAGGCGAGAGAGGGCTGTAAAAGCTATTCGAAACTTAAAAATGGATATCTCCCGCAACATGTTGAATTTACTGTGTGATTTGTTCATTATATTGCCAAACATGTAATATTGTAAACAACATGCTTTATCCACAAAAATAAAGAATTTAAAAAAAAAAAGAAAATAATGGTGAGAGCTATATTTTGTTTTAATTCTTTATCTAAAACATAGATCTGTTTTTCCTTTTTCAGACTCGGTGCTTATATTGGGATTTGTGTCTGTCGGGGTGGAGCGGGGCTCCCTTTAAAAGAACACTCTGCACAGCTTGCGTCATGTTTCTGGAGCCTCTCGGCGGTTTATAAAAATACAGATTTCGGTAGACATTGGCTATTTTATAATTGGGGGCCAGTACTATCTCTCAGACAGCAAGGAGATTTTCTGCTGCTACCGTTAGGTCATTGAGCATGGAATGGCGTGCACACATGCACTCACTGCTCCAGCACAGAGGTGAACAAAACGTGCAGAAAAAAATATACAAGCATGTTTTATTTAGGGTATATCTACTTAATTGTTAAATACATTTCAGTGGAATGTTCCTTTAAATGGTGAATGTAATGTCCTGTGGATAAAGATATTACTTGGTTATTAGGAGATAGCGTGCATTGTAATTTGCGATGTACCCTTACTATTACCCTATTAAATCAGTATCATTTCAGCTCAACGTGTACATTAGAGCCATTTTTAGCGCGCAGAGCTCTTTGCTGGGATCCGACCCGCTCCGCTGGTTTTATTCTATTTTATCCAAGTATACTAATGTTTTTATATCATCACCATCCCCTTCCCGACAAACCATCACCTCCCCGCTGGTTTAACAGTCTCACTTTGGACATTAGAAGGTTTATTACGAGAAGCATTTGACAAAACTGTGATTGGTCTCCGATGATGGAATAGAACGCTCGCCATATGGCAGCAATTTATAGATTCAGCACATAATACCATGTTCGGGGCGGCTCTGGGTAATGTGTCATCTAAATGCTCCGGGAATCCCAATCCACAGGTTTCATTTCTGTTAATTCTTACACAGCCGGTGTATTTACCCAGCCGGGCATCTTTGGGGGTGAGGGCACCTGAAAATAAAGACAGACAGAAGTTTCATAGATGAGGTATATGGAGGTAAGTAAAATCAGGAAGAATCCGAATTTAAATAGAAAATAAATGAAGGTCAAAATCAGGTCATAAAACAGCTGAGCAATGCTAAGGAAATGAATTACAGTCACCAACGCAGGTTACTAGATTAGGTTTATTTACCCAGCCGGGCATCTTTGGGGGGGAGGAGGCGGTGGGGGAACGATCAGGGCCGGCCTTAGGGGTGTGCGAGCTGTGCGACCGCACAGGGCGCCATGGAACAGGGGGCGCCCTGTGGCCGACACAGCTCACTCATGGCCGGAGTGCAGGGGAGCTAAAAGAGGTACCTGGCTGGAGGATTAATTATTCTCCACCCGGGTCTATTTAAAAAAAAAAAAAAAAAAAATCGCGGCAGAGGGGGCGGGGTTTACCAAGCGGCGGAGGCGGGGCTTATCGAGAGGCGGAGACGGGGCTAATACCTCCCGAAGCCCCTGCTGTACAGGAAGAGGGAAAGATGCTTCCCCATCAGCCAACTGCATCCACTGGAAAGAGGTAAGTGTGTGTGTGTGACTGTTTGCCTGTTTGTGTGACTGTCTGTCTGTCTGTGTGACTGCCTGTCCTTGTGTGTGTGTGTGTGTGTGACTGTCTGTCTCTGTGTGTGTGTGTGACTGTCTCTGTGTGTGACTGCCTGCCTGTGTGTGACAGTCTGTCTGTGTGTGTGTGTGACTGTCTGTCTGTGTGACTGCCTGTCCTTGTGTGTGTGTGTGTGTGTGACTGTCTGTCTCTGTGTGTGTGTGTGTGTGACTGTCTCTGTGTGTGACTGCCTGTCTGTGTGTGACTGTCTGTGTGTGTGACTGTCTGTCTGTGTGACTGCCCATGTATGTGACTGCCTGTGTGTGTGACTGTCTGTCTGTGTGACTGTCTGTCTGTGTGACTGCCCGTGTGTGTGACTGCCTGTGTGTGTGAGACTGTCTGTCTGTGTGAGACTGTCTGTGTGTGTGACTGTCTGTGTGTGTGTGTGACTGCCTGTCTGTGTGTGTGACTGCCTGTGTGTGTGACTGCCTGTATGTGACTGCCTGTATGTGACTGCCTGCCTGCCTGTGTGTGTCTGTCTGTAACTATCTGTCTGTGTGTGACTGCCTGCCTGTGTGTGTGACTTTCTATCTGTGTGACTGCCTGCCTGTGTGTGTATAACTGTCTATGTGTGTGTTACTGTGTGTCTGTCTGTGTGTGTGACTGCCTATGTGACTGTCTGTCTGTGTGTATCGCTGTAGCTGTGCCATTGTTTGTGCCTGTGCCTGTATGTGTGACTGCCTTTAACTGAGTGTGTGTGTACATGCCTGTAACCGAGTTTAAATTTCCCCACCCCTTCCTGTCAAGGCCGCACTTTGACTGACAGACGCTCACTCACTGACAGACGCACACTCACTGACAGACACACACTCTCATATACACTGACAAACAATGACATACACACATACACTATTACTTGGACACACACTGACAGATGCACACTCTCACTGACAGACGCAAGCACTCACTGAAAGATGCACGACTGCACTGACCGACACATACACACTGACTGACACACACTCACTGACCGACACACACTCACTGACCGACACATACACACTCACTGACCTACACACTCACTGACCTACACACTCACTGACCGACACACACTCACTGACGACACATACACACTCACTGACGACACATACACACTCACTGACTACACATACACACTCACTGACTGACACATACACACTCACTGACTGACACATATACACTCACTGACCAACACACACATTCACTCACAGACACACACACATTCACTTACAGACACACACACACACACACACACATTCACTTCAAAATAAACACTCACAGACACACACACAGACATTTCCACTAACACTCACAAACTAATATTTTTTACATTTATTTTAAATCCACCCAGCCTCCTGGGAAAGCTGGAGTGGATTTCTTACCAGCAGTCCAGTGTGGCTGCTGGGCAGGCAGGCAGGGGGCGCACAGGCTGAGTAAGCAGCGCTTAGTGATGCCGGGAGCCGGACTGACGTCATATTCTGGCTCCCGGCTTCATTGAGCGGCGCAGAGGAAGCTGAGCAGGAAGAGCTCAGGTGAGTATGCTCCTTCGCTGCCCGCTGCCAGCCTTGGGGGGGCTCAAAAGTGGCCAGCCGGTCAGCTCTTGAGCCCCCAGGATGCGAGGCAAGCAAGGGATCTGCCTGGGGGTTTGGAGGGATGCTTTTTTTTGCCGCCCCCTGCAAAGTGGCGCCCAAGGCAGATGCCTTGTTTGCCTCGTGATACACACGCCCCCGGTGCCTGTGTGTGTTACTGTATTCAGGCAACTTGGTGGGAGGTGGGGGGGGGCGCCGTGAAGACTTTTTGCACAGGGCGCCTAATTGCCTAAGGCCGGCCCTGGGAACGATGCTAAGGAAATGAGTTACAGTCACCAAAGCAGAAACTGCGTCACCTTCTACAGGTCTTGTTGTAACAAGGCCGCCAGCGCAGACATAAGAATCGCAATTGAAAATAAAGTCCACCGCAGCCATCTGAAATGCACTGGAATCAGGATTACTGTTATTTTTTTAAATAAAGCACCAACAGGCTGTGCAGTGCGGTCGAATAAAAAGCACAGAGATTACACCCAGCGGAATAGGATGAAAGTAGAGGGCATTGTTTGTTCCACCTGGGCTAAAGCAGGATTATCAAGGAAATATGATGCAGTTTCCATTTTCCATTGAAGGGTTCCAGATAGCATTTACTTCACCTCTTTTAAAATGAATATATTGTGCCGGTCAGCAGGGTAGAGAGTGGATTTCTGAAATGGATCTCTCTCTGTCGTAGCGCCTATCTGACTGCGCAATGTGAGCCGCCTGCTACACATATACCTTGAACGCCTCATTACACCGAGGGACATGCACCATTCCACGCTTATACATCGCCATGGCAACCAAGAACACTGCGCTCCCTCTGAAAGCCATAATTATACAATATTAAGTTAGAGAAGGAGCGTACGAAGATGGCCCAGGATTGGGGAAACAACAAACCATAAGCGTTTACCATCTAACCATCCAGACAGCCCGGCACAACCAACACATACCGACAAACACAGCTCAGGCCCAGAACATTTCCAAAATATGCCACAATTCCCAATTTATTACCGCGAGAGATTCTGTTATTAGAAATGTTTATTATTAGCATAGGTATGGCACCAACATACTCTGCAACGCTATACAGTTATAGAAAGGGGATATTTGAGAGGTGAAGATCCTCCTTAAAGGATTCTATAGGCACCAAAACAACTTCAGTTCCAAAAAGTGATCTGGGCGCAATCTCCCTGACTGTTTTGCAGGAATGGCAATGTTTGCATTGGAGGGTTTACCTGTTTCTAGTGGCTCCCACACTGACAGCCACTAAAAGCACTGCCACCGTAATAGCCAAGTGAAAATCAGCTATTCAATCAGGTTGTCTCTTAGAGATCATTTGATCATTTGAGGTGTTTTGTGCAGTTTTGGTGTATAGAACATGCCCCTGCAATCTCACTGCTCAATTCTCCGCCATTTAGGAGTTAAATCACTTTTGTGATTTCATTTTGTTTATTCATATCTAGCCACACCTCCCCTGTCTCTGACTGACAGGCTGCATGAAAGAATGGTTTCATTTTCAATCAAATATTACAACACAGTGTGTTTAGTTTAGAAGTTTTTATCTATTGCGGTTAATTGAACATTAGTCACACACAGGAGGAGGATCCTGCAGGTCCGACCAGACTATTTCTCAGGTTTTCTCAATTAAACATAATGTGTAATAAAGGTTTACAATTTAAACATTAGATCTCTCTTTACAGGAAGTGTTTAGGAAGGTTAAGTAAGTCACATGCAGGGAGGTGTGGCTAGGGCTGTATAAACAAAGTGATTTAACTCCTAAATGGCAGAAAATTTAGCAGTTAGACTGCAGGAGCATGATCTATACACCATAACCATTGTTTCGGTGCTACTTACAAAATATGATGATGATTAGAGGTGGAGTATATATGTATACACACACACACTGCTGGCAGTCAATACACCCATACAACATGCATCATTTATTGTGAAATGAGCTGTCCCTCATTATAGCCTAACTTTATGCTAACACTCAGACCATACAGGATTGTGACTATGTCAGTATACGTTGTGTGTGTATATATATATATTCAAAAGTAATGAGATCAATTAGAAGTGTGCCCAGGGATGCAAGGGCTCCCAGTGACCATTGAAATGGAAGGGCTCCGTGGGACCACTGAAATGGAGGGGCTCTGTGGCACCACTGAAATGGAGGGGCTCTGTGGCACCACTGAAATGGAGGGGCTCTGTGGGACCACTGAAATGGAGGGGCTCTGTGGCACCACTGAAATGGAGGGGCTCCCTGTGACCATTGGGACCATTGAAATGGAGGGGACCATTGGGACCATTGAAATGGAGGGGACCATTGGGACCATTGAAATGGAGGGGCTCCATGTGACCACACTGCAACTTACCTCTAGCTAGACTACACACTGCAACTTACCTATAGCTAGACTACACACTGCGACTCACCTATAGCCAGACTACACACTGCGACTCACCTATAGCCATACTGTATCCCGCAACTTACCTATAGCCACACTGTATCCCGCAACTTACCTATAGCCACACTGCACGACACAACTCACCTATAGCCAGACTACACACTGCGACTCACCTATAGCCACACTGCACCTCACAACTTCCCTCTAGCCAGACTACACACTGCGACTCACCTATAGCCACACTGCACCCCACAACTTCCCTCTAGCCAGACTACACACTGCGACTCACCTATAGCCACACTGCACCCCACAACTTCCCTCTAGCCAGACTACACACTGCGACTCACCTATAGCCAGACTACACCCCGCAACTTACCTATAGCCAGACTACACACTGCAACTCACCTATAGCCACACTGCACCCCACAACTTCCCTCTAGCCAGACTACACATTGCGACTCACCTATAGCCAGATTACACCCCGCAACTTACCTATAGCCACACTGTATCCCGCAACTTACCTATAGCCACACTGCATGACACAACTCACCTATAGCCAGACTACACACTGCGACTCACCTATAGCCACACTGCACCACACAACTTCCCTCTAGCCAGACTACACACTGTGACTCACCTATAGCCACACTGCACCCCACAACTTCCCTCTAGCCAGACTACACACTGCGACTCACCTATAGCCAGACTATACCCCGCAACTTACCTATAGCCAGACTACACACTGCGACTCACCTATAGCCAGACTATACCCCGCAACTTACCTATAGCCAGACTACACACTGCAACTCACCTATAGCCACACTGCACCCCACAACTTCCCTCTAGCCAGACTACACACTGCGACTCACCTATAGCCAGACTACACACTGCAACTCACCTATAGCCAGACTACACACTGCAACTCACCTATAGCCAGACTAGCCAGACTACTGCGACTCACCTATAGCCAGACTACACACTGCAACTTCCCTCTAGCCAGACTACACACTGCGACTCACCTATAGCCAGACTACACCCCCAGACTACACTTACCTATAGCCAGACTACACACTGCCAGACTACACACTGCAACTCACCTATAGCCACACTGCACCCCACAACTTCCCTCTAGCCAGACTACACACTGCGACTCACCTATAGCCACACTGCACCACACAACTTCCCTCTAGCCAGACTACACACTGCGACTCACCTATAGCCAGACTACACACTGCGACTCACCTATAGCCACACTGCACCCCGCAACTTACCTATAGCCAGACTACACACTGCGACTCACCGATAGCCACACAGCACCCCGCAACTTACCTATATCCACACTGCACGACACAACTTACCTATAGCCAGACTACACACTGCAACTTCCCTCTAGCCAGACTACACACTGCGACTCACCTATAGCCAGACTACACACTGCGACTCACCTATAGCCACACTGTATCCCGCAACTTACCTATAGCCACACTGCACGACACAACTCACCTATAGCCAGACTACACACTGCGACTCACCTATAGCCACACTGCACCCCACAACTTCCCTCTAGCCAGACTACACACTGCGAATCACCTATAGCCAGACTACACCCCGCAACTTACCTATAGCCAGACTACACCCCGCAACTTACCTATAGCCACACTGTATCCCGCAACTTACCTATAGCCACACTGCACGACACAACTCACCTATAGCCAGACCACACTGCAACTTACCTATATCCACACTGCACACTGCGACTTACCTATATCCACACTGCACACTGCGACTTACCTTTATCCACACTGCACACTGCGACTTACCTATATCCACACTGCACACTGCAACTTACCTTTTTCCTTACTACGGCCCGTGATACACAAATAGCCACTGTCATATTCATTCGAAACTTTTACCTTCCAGTCAATTAGTTCCAGCAGAAATTCCTGTTTTACGCCACTGGTGGCCTCACTAGCCTCTAGTCTAACCAAAAACACTCTCACCTGAATAGCATGATCATCCAAACATGCTATAATAGGCAACACACGAGTTCAAAGTGTGCCTTTACATCGATTGAAGTTTCTGCCCTGAACTTCCTGGCTCCTACTCTGAAATCCTGATACTATCTGAACCATCCTAATTCATCCTTTTCAACCTTCCTCACTTACTGAACCCTGCTTAACCAACCTGGAGATCCTGCCTGATCTTATATTCCTTTAGTCAATACTGGACTTTGTTTTACTATTGCTTTATTCCTATAAATTAGCGGTAACTATCTAACCAGCCTGGATATCCTGATCCTATCAGCTTTATTCAAATACTGGACCTTGATTTATTATCGAAAACCCTGCTGTACAACTTCCAAGCTAAAGAGACCGATCCAAACGCTAAACTTATCAGCATTACTTGTTCCTTTATATTGTTGTTTAATTGTATATAACTGCCTCCTGCGACCCACCTACAGACAGACAGACTGCATCCTGCGACCCACCTAGAGGCAAACAGACTGCCTCTTGCGACCCACCTACAGACAGACTACATCCTCCCACACACCCACAGACAGACTGCATCCTGCGACTCACCCAGACAGACAGACTGCATCCTGTGACCCACCTAGAGGCAGACTACATCCTCCCACCCACAGACAGACTGCATCCTGCGACCCACCTAGAGGCAGACTACATCCTCCCACCCACCTACAGGCAGACTGCCTCTTGCGACCCACCTACAGACAGACTACATCCTTCCACCCACCTACAGACAGACTGCATCCTCTCACCCACCTACAGACAGACTACATCCTTCCACCCACCTACAGACTGCATCCTCCCACCCACCTACAGACAGACTGCTTCCTCCCACCCACCTACAGACAGACGGCATTCTACGGCCCAATTTTAGCCAGACTGTCCAATATTGGAATTGCAACTATTCTCAAAGACAGGTGTTTATATATATATTACCTTTATTTTTTCATTAACACATTTAATAAACTACATACCCCCAGGAACACACAAACTTCCCATAAAGAAATAGATTGAATGTACGGCCACGAGATAAATTGATTCCATGTCAACAACACAGCCTGCATCCTGCAATAGCACCCACCAATTAATATTGCAGCTGATATTAACGTCAAGAGATCAGGAAGCATGTTAGGGGCTTCCAACAGAGTGGAGCTAATCTCACAGAATGGGAACACGCTCGGCAGACTGAGTCCATCCAGAAACAGCCTCCAGGATAAATAATTAGATTCTGCAATAACCTGTTCTTTTTAATCCATTTATAACACAAACACCCTCTCCATTCACAGGCTTTTTATTAGAAGGGAGGAAACCGAATATTAATATGTCTAGATATAGGAACCTCTCGGACCGCTACAATTCTATTCTCCTTGGAAATAAAAATTGTTATCACAAAGATTAATTAATGACATTCGGTGCAGGCATTGCTGGTGATTGCTACGGCTCTGGGAAGCAGCGAAGGGAAAATAATGGATGAAAAGACATAGGTTTAGCTTGTATGGTATGTTGGAGACCACGTTTCTCCCCCTTTATAAAGGTGGACAGGATTGTAGAACATTACCCCGTGACACCAAGTGTGGAACATATAACATAACATCCTCATCACGCTCTGCCTCGCAGCATTAGTCACTACAGTTAGTCACAAACATACACACACAGCAATATCGAGGTAAATTGGTTTACAGGAAAATAACCCCGGGGTAAAGAGATGGATATTTTAAGAATGAATTCAGAAGCAGCAATTATTGTGACACATGGACGTTCCCCTGACATGTGTTCATTTGTGCCGTTAATCTGAGCGTGGACGCCATGCTGACTGCTGTTGTAAGTCTCTGGGACTTTCAGAGATCTCAGCGCTGACATACATTCAGTATATCCTTGGGTTCCGTGCTCTGGGCACAATGCCAAGGCAGACTGGCACTCACACAGTCATTACTGACAATAGACCTGTCGAGTTCTGTTCTCTGGTCCTGGAGGCAGAGTGCGCGTATTCCTTATAATATACACAGCACCGAGCACATTCCCGCAGTTTAGCAGATATTCCTTCCATTTAACTTGATATTTTCCAGAGAGTCCTTTCTGGCTCACGCAGAAAGCTTCCAGAAATAGATATACTGTGGTTCCCCTTGGAGACTGACAGCAATATTCATTAAAGCATTTCCTTCAATTTAATCAAAAATTTAGTTTGGGGAAAAAAGCTCCCCACCAGGCGCGTAAATTAAAACAGTTCTAAATAAGCCAGTAACCTCTTCTCTATTAAACATAATGGTGATTATTAAATCGGCTGCTTGCGATGGGGTATATTCAGGACATTATTGGGGTAATGACTGTTCCCGACTATCCAATGTTACGGGATTTTAAAGCAGGTGACTTACTCAGACAGATCTGACACCGTCTTCTGGGCTATCCCTAAATTAATGTCATCTTCAGGGCTTGTAGGTGTGCAATACGGAGCAGGTGGTCACCAGAAGGTAGGAGTTTGGGAGAAAGGACCAAGTCCCATTTCTGTGACACCATGACACCCAGGCTTCGTAGACTAATGGAGCCTCAGCATAACGAATATCCACATTAAACATCATTCTTAAATGAAGCCAGTCATCAGTGTATAATCATTAAAAATAAAATATTGCATTTTTTATATTCTTTGTATATAATATCTTGTAACCCATATATGGAAGCAAATAGCTTGTTTCCATGTTTCTCCTTGCCATGTGGGGGGCCATTTTAAAATTGCCCTTGGCCAGAAGCACCATACGTGTCTGTCAAGTGTTTGTGCAATTTTAATAGGTGAAACTAGCCCGGATCACATTTTTCTGAGACCCATCACTTGGGCTTGATCCCTGGATCTGTGAAAGCCACTAGCTCTCAGTTACCCGCATGAGCTTTGGTCAGATAAGCTCTCCATCCGACCAAAGAGTATTTAGATCTTTACTTTCCAATATAATACATGCACAGCAGGGCCAGATTAAGAGCCCAGTGGGCCTGGTGCTGACAATTATGAGGGGCCCAAGTACAGAATCTTATCGACCAAAAACACTATAACAATCATACCTCTCAAGTGTTATGTATCTGGTGGAGATGTTGCTGGAGGGAAACTCATAGGATTCAGCTATAAGAAAAC
>OW240923.1:3933508-3948810 GCA_933207985.1 Pelobates cultripes | reverse complement strand
CTGTGTGTGTCTGGGGGATGCTGTGTGTGTATGGGGGGTGCTGTGTGTGTATGGGGGGTGCTGTGTGTGTCTGGGGGATGCTGTGTGTGTATGGGGGGGTGCTGTGTGTGTCTGGGGGATGCTGTGTCTGGGGGTGCTGTGTGTGTCTGGGGGATGCTGTGTCTGGGGGCTGTGTATGGGGGGGTGCTGTGTCTGGGGGGTGCTGTGTGTGTGAGTGAATGTATTTTTTATGTAAATTTAAATATTTTTTTTTTACTAATAAAAATAAAAAAAATTATTCCCCCCCCCCTCCCTTCTTACCTTTATCCTGGGAGGGGGAGGAGGAGATCCGTTATGCCTGGGGAGGTGGGAGCCATGCTGCCTTCCCTGGTGGTCCAGTGGTGAGAGTGAACTCTAACCTGGAGGTTAGAGTTCACTCTCGCGAGATCTGCAACGCTCAGAATCCCGCGAGAGGACCGGCGGAGCTGCTTGTAAGAGCTCCACTGGGTCCTCTCTCCTCCCTCACCCAGCCGGCGGCCGCATCTCCCTGTCTGTGGGCCGGTGAGGGAGATCTTTGATCTCCCCACCGGCCCATGGATTCACATAGCAGGGCCGGCGCTCGGGTAGCGCTGGCCCTGCAGGGGCCGTCCGGGGAGATCCTGTGATCTCCCTGCCGGCCTCGGCCCCACGGCCATCGCGGCCCACCGGGCATTTGCCCGGTATGCCCGATGGCCAGTCCGGGCCTGCATAATATTATTTGTTAATTATTGATTATCATAAATAAAATCTATTTTTATACATTGTGATATTAATTATATGAAATACATTTCACTTACGATAAACGTTCTTTGGGATCTGAGAATTGAATTAGTGGGCAATTCTCACTGTTACTATTATTATCCCATAAATATCCCCACAGAGTGTCTGGCGGTGGTGTGGGCACTCAAGAAGCTGCAAGCCTACATCTATGGACAGCAATTTACCATGCTCACAGATCACAATCTGTTGGTGTGGCTTAACCGGGTTGTGGGAGACAATGCCAGACTTCAACCCTATGACTTCACCATCCACTACAGACCCGGTAAGCAAAACGGGAATGCCGATAGGTTGTCAAGACAGACAGAAATGGAGAAGTGATTTGTGAGCCCTCCCCCGGACATCCTCAAGCCGATCCATTGGGATCAGACTGTGTATGCCGACTTGTGGTTAAGGGGAAGCTGTGTGGCAGAACCGCTGCCGTTCGTACATTTCCCCTCTCTTTATTATCTGTGTTACCCTATGTTTTAGCGTATTGTGCCCGCTCCCCGTTTGGGAGTGCTTCCACTAAGGGAATCAATTCACCTCCCGAACAGGGACCAACCCAATGGCCCATTTAGAACGCTCGTTAACGTCTATTATAACGTTCGCACCCTGACATAGTGCCAAAACCGCAAGGGGCTTTGCATAACAGCATAATAAAATTGTGTTGTACCTCCAGAACTAGGTGTTGTCCAGTTACTGGGGGGGAAATGGGGTCTCTGTGTCTGCTTAGTGGGGCCAGAATGACTGATGGAAGGGAATGAGCGGAGGTAACTGGTTGGGTTACCCGTGGTCTGCAACAATGAACAAACTGACAAAAATCGCCGGCGTTCTGTCTACTTGACAGGACATTCAGGAAAAGTAAAAGGAAGCATCACAAGATCACGGAGGAAAGGTGTGAATTGTGGGAAAATTGCTCTGACCACTGGAAATGGAGCACACTTTGCTCCTCCGCTGGTCTGAGATGGTCAGGCGTAGGACAAATACATGAGACAAAATAGTCCCTACTTTGTTTTAAAGAAAACTAGAGCAGACAGGAAGAAATGAAGAACAGATCCTGACAGAGGGAGAGAAGAGGAATTGATTAAAGAAAGGCAAGTTCGGCATGACAGTGCCGCTTTAACACCACTGTACCCTAGCCGTGTGCCCCAGCAACTGGATGTCAGTATGTACTACCTGTGTACCTACCCCTGTGTCAGTCACAGAACGCCGGTGACTTTTCATTGGCTGCTCATACGGTATTCTGATTGGTGAATATAATACCAGCCAATCACAGAGCAGCACGAAGTATAACATTAGCTATACGCATATCACAGCCAATAAACGTCCATGGTGGGAGGACTCCCATCACTAGCAGGCTGACATCATGTAGAGAATCTGAGAAGAAAACAGAACGTGCCTGGGGAGAACTGCCAAGTTCCCTAATGAACTCTGGAACAGATTGTTTTAAAGCTGAAGGATAACTTTTCACATCACAGTTTTATTGCATCTAGACTGGTATAAAAAATGTTTTTATAAATATATTAATACGTTTAATAAAACGAATCAATGAAAAAAATGTTCATCCTTTGACAACCTGCTATGTGACCGTTCAGTCCTGTTTCTGTACAGATCGTAGTCATTTACCATTGTGTGTTTCTTAAAGTGAAACTATAGTCACCAGGACAACAGTTTATTGTATAGTATATAGCTGATTGTATTTGTTCTGGTGAGTATACCAATTCCTTTCAGGCTTTTTGCAGTAAACACTGTATTTTCAGAGAAAATGCAGTGTTTACATTACAGCCTAGGGATACCTCCACTGGCCACTCCTCAGATGGCTGTTAGAGGTGCTTCCTGGGGCAGTGCTGCACAGTGTGACTGACATTCAGTGTCTCCTCCCTCTGCATGCAGACACTGAACTTTCCTTATTGAGATTCATTGATTCAGTTCATCTCTATGAGGAGATGCTGATTGGCCAGGGCTGTGTTTGAATCATGCTGGCTCTGCCCCTGATCTGCCTCCTTGTCAGTCTCAGCCAATCCAATGCTTTCATATGGGAAAGCATTGTGATTGGCTCAGATCACTACTTCTGATATTGTCAGCCAAAGAGGCAGATCAGGGGCTGACCCAGCAGAAGACTGGAATAAAGGTAAGATTTTACTATATTTAAAGGGGCAACGAGGGGCAGGGGGTTAGATGGTGTTTATAAAACAATAGGGTCAGAAATTCCTGTATCTGGCATCCTCATGTCCCTTCTCCTGACTTCACTTCTCTCATCCTGGGTGATGGACTTGTGCATTCAGTTTCAAATTGTGATTCATCCGAGTTTAGCACAATCAGCAGTTCTCCCCAATTCTGTAATTCTAAACTGCTAGGTGGACAAATCAAATGAAACAGACAATGGATGTGATGTTTTGTGATTCGAAATTCCAGATGTAGCTCAAAAAAAAAAAAAAGAGATAATCGGTGGGGAAAAAAGAAAATTGTGTACTGCACAATATATATATATATTTATATTTGTGGCTTTTTTTGTTTGTTTGAATCACTTTGCCGAATATTTTGCATTTATTTAGAACTTTCTGACTCCTTTGAATCTTCACTTTACTGAATAACCCTGAACGTACCCTCACGCGTGTGCTGTGTGTCCTCCGTGATTTCACAGGACGAGGATCAGGCTGCATCAAGGTGTTATCTCGGTCCTGGTTAAAGGTAGGTTAAAACCTGTGGGTCAGAAACCAGTCTTCACGTCCATCCCCCCACCAGTCCAGGATTTAAGGATTACCTATTGTGTCGAAGGTGCTTTTTTTCTATCAAAACACGTAAGAAACAGCTGGGTAATCCCTAAATCCTGGGCTGGTAGGGTTGTGCGTGATGACTGGTTTTGAAACCACTGGTTTAAAGGAACACTTCAACCACCATAACCACTGCAGCTTGCTTGTATCAGTAATGTCCTGGTACCTCACATTTTAAGTATTTAAACTGTTTTAGAATGGTTAGACGGGCGCCGCTCCCTGCCTCCACTATCATATCCTGCAACTGGCGGACCCAGGTAAGACGTCAAACTGTTCAAAAATGGTTTGACTTATTACAATAGTATGGTGTCAGGGAACCCCTAACCACCAGAGAGCTGTTGTGGTTATGGTGCTTAAAGTGTTTCTTTAATAGCTTTTCAATTTATTTATTTACTTTAAAAAGGGCAGCCCAGTAATCTAAAGCTGTAACATAACACATCTAAGAACATATATATATATCGATATTTTGGTTTAATTAGTGAGTTCATTAATTCCTCTCCAGGTCCCTCTGTTAAATGTTGGACTAGCAATTTGCCAGATGTCTGCTCTAGCAGTTCCCTCTTCGTAATAAGCATTTACCGTAGCTCAGACATTTCTGTAAATACTTTTAATATTGTTACTTCGTCTGCCATCAGTCTTCCCTAACAGGTACATTGCACCATTGAACCAATACACAACCTTTTACCACTCCTAATACCCTCAGTGCAAGATTGGTTTAACTCAAATACTCAGCTGAACTTATCCCGTGTGAATGATAAAAAGATCTCATCCTCGCATTGGAGGAGGGATGTGGTATTAGTGTCTGACATAAATAAAGATGTAGATCAGAGTTGTACCCACAGACAGGATCAGCTGACCTTCTTACATGAACACACATTGCTCCCCGTTTATCACCTGTGGCTCTGTCTGAGACCCCCAGACATTGATCAGACCTGTTCATGCAAAGGAATTCCAACTAAACTGGCAGGGTTCGTTTTAAAGGGGAAGATAATAGACATTACATTTGACATGTTGTAGCGCATATAAATGTAGGCTAAGCTGGAAATTGCTAACACCCACGGTATGTATAAATTGATTTTATGTGTACAGAAGGGGAAGGATTGTGTGACTTTTTCCTCCCATTTCAAATGTTCAGAGTGCGCTGATAATACAAGATATTAAAGTGATCTCTTCTGCACTTTTATATAGTGTTTAAAATAAAGTAATACAATCCCGAGCCACTATTAGCTCACTTTTCTATTTTGTTACTGATATTTCTGTATCCACAAACTGTGCTGTCACTGTGTCACTTGGTGCGTGAACATGAAACTGCGTTAACGAAATATCGACTACTGTCTTATTAACATGGGGGGTGTATGAAAAGGGGAGCAGCTGTATTCAAACAATGTTATCACTTTCTTTGTGCCAATGTTTTCCTTTGTCACGTTTTTCCCGTGTCCGCCGTTCCTGACAATTTTGGTCTGTTACTCTGTTATTTTAAGTAGAGGTGCTGTATTCAGATAAACCGAATATAACCGATATTAGGCCAAAAACAGATTGATGGGAAAAACATCTGAACATTTTAAAACTACTCCAGTCATATGCTTTATAGACCCCAAAGATAGAACAGGCCCTCAGAGGCCTTAAATCACCCCTACAATAGCAGATATGAATAGTTACTGCAATATGTACGAATTTCGGCCGGCTAATGGGAATTCTGTGCATATTGCACATGGGAGTTCCAGAAAATTCAAGGTTTGGCTACTTTGGTCTAAAATTGGAATTTCACACTTCAGCAAACAGCTCTGATAGTGTTTTTCCAACTTAGTGACAACTAGACTTAGAATTCCAATGGGATAACTTTGCATCGTGGGATATGTAGTTCCAGAGATGGGCATTGCCAAGTTCTGCAGTATTTCTAAGGAATACAGACTATTTGCTGTTTATACCAGTAAAGAGAAAAGGTCCAAGCACTCCAATAACTTCAGACACTTATTTGAACATGTGGAACGCTGCAACGTTTTGACCCAGGATGGGGTCTTTGTCAATCTGTTGACTTGTATTTGCAGTTTATGATGATACTCGTAATCAGTTAAGACCCTGTGATGTTCATAATATAATACATAGTTACATTGGCTGAAAGAGACTTGCGTTCATCAAGTTCAGCCTTTCTCACATTTGTTTTTACTGTTGAGGCAAAAGAACATCTGTATGTACTCTGATAAAACCACCTCTTCAGGCAGATAGTTCCATATCCATTAAACTGTCAGCAGGTTTCTCATCCCCCCACCCAATGACTCCTTTCCTGCAACTGTTAAAAATGACCTACCAAGCACTCAATAGACCCTTCTCTAACAAACTATTTAAATCCCTTTGTGCCACTATACCCCACTCCCTCTAGCATGTAAGTTCATCGAGCAGGGCCCTCAACCCCCTCTGTTCCTGTACATCCAGTGATCTAATCTCAATTATGTGTCTGTTAGTCCACCCGTTGTACAGCGCTACGGAATTTGTTGACGCTATATAAATAATAAAATAGCCTTATTGCGCTTACTGTAAAAAAACAAAACAAAAACCCCACCTTTTCTTTGCCTTAGAAGAAATCTCCTTTCTTCCAGTCTAAATGTGTGACCTCGTGTCCTATCTATAGCCCTGTTTATGAATAGATTTCCAGATAATGGTTTGCACTGGCCACAAATATATTTGTATAAAGTGATCATATCCCCTCTGAAGCAGTTTTTCCAAACTAAACAAAGTTACATTTTTTAACCTTTCTTCCTAACTAAAATGCTCCATTCCTTTTATCAATTTTGTAGTTCGTCTCTGGACTTTTTCTAGTGCCATGATATCTTTCTTTAGAACAGGCGCCCAAAATTGAACAGCATATAAAAAGGTGTGGTCTTACCAGCGATTTATAATGAGGGAAAAATGATACTCCTCTCGAGAATGTATGCCCCTATTTACACATGACAACCTTACTGGCCTTACCAACTGCAGATTGACATTGCATATTGCTGCCTAATTTGTTATCTATAACAATTCCCAAATCCTTCTCGTGTGTAGTTATCCCTAGTTCACTACCATTTAGGGTGTAAGTTGCTTGTGCATTCATGACCCTGAAGTGCATAACTTTGCATTTCTCTATGTTAAATCTGCCATTTTAGTGCCCAGCCCCCAATCTATCCAAATTCCTCTGCAGCAAAGCAATATCCTGCTCACATTTTATTACTTTACAAAGTTTTGTGTCATCTGCAAACACTGATACATGGCTTTCAATGCCTATTTCAAGAAACAGTGTATGCGGTTATACCACCGATACAGATCAGAGTACACAATTTGCCAGAGATTGAAATTGAATGGCATTAACCTCGTTATTCCATGACATTATTGACCCCGTGTTCCAGCACTTTCTACAATGACAGTTTTGTAACCACTGAACTCTGATTATTCCTTCAGAAGTTCTACATATCTGCTGTTTTTCCAGTGTCTCAGATCAGACAAGGCAGCTTTAAATGAGGATCATTTGATATTGGACTGTGAAGACAGTTGTTAGGAATGAACACACGACAGCTTGTGCTTTAAATTAAAATAAAACCACACATGTTGGACAGCAGGAAGTTTATTCGTTATTTAATAATAAATAACCCAATAAAATCAGACAAAAAAATAGATAAATAAAAGCACATTAAAAGAAAAAAAAAAATCCATGTCAGACCAAAAAATAAAAAATAAAAGAAAAAATGGTAATACATCGAGAACGGCCTGGGTGGGATGAGGGAAATCCCTTTTGCAGTATGAGTTTTCAGATACACAATCTCTGTAGGAGCCTTAGCTAAACAACATTTCCCATTAATGTATTAACTCTTTGTGCAGACCACAAAATTACTCCCATTATCCTCAACTGCCTGCTCTCCTTTTGCCGGTCTCAATGGACACCAACGAAGGTTGCCGCATTGTACTAAATCTCACCCACCTTATCAAAGATTATTCGACCCGGTTCTAAGTCCTCAATCAATCACTTACTCAGATGTAGAGCCCATCTAGGCTACTGCAACATTCACAATGATCTATAATCAGCAGCAAGACACGTACTGGTACACACCAAGTTCTGCACGCTCCTTTGGCAGCAAAGAGTTAATGGAATATGGAGACTGGGTATAGATTGTTTTTTTTCTATGGTACTATAATCCTAATGCAGTAGAGACATCATGATGCAGAATGATAAAGATTACTAAAACCTTCAAGGGGGCACTAAATAGGGTCTCAAGCTCCAAAGTTGTCCCCTTACTTCCCCTGAGCTTCAGACTCCTCCTCATCATCTTCATACATCTCCCCCTCCTCTTCTGCTGTAGCGTCCTGGTATTGCTGGTATTCAGACACCAAGTCATTCATGTTACTCTCGGCTTCCGTAAACTCCATCTCGTCCATACCTTCTCCTGTATACCAGTGCAAGAAGGCTTTACGCCGGAACATGGCTGTGAACTGCTCAGAGATGCGCTTGAACAGCTCCTGGATGGCAGTGCTGTTGCCAATGAAGGTAGAAGACATCTTTAGGCCACGTGGAGGGATGTCACAGACTGCTACTTTGACGTTGTTGGGGATCCATTCCACAAAATAGCTGCTGTTCTTACTCTGGATGGCTAGCATCTGCTCGTCCACTTCTTTCATGGACATGCGTCCACGGAAAACAGTGGCCACAGTCAGGTAACGGCCATGTCGAGGATCACAGGCAGCCATCATGTTCTTGGCATCAAACATTTGTTGGGTGAGCTCAGGTACAGTCAGAGCACGGTACTGCTGGCTGCCACGAGCAGTCAGTGGTGCAAATCCAGGCATGAAGAAATGTAGACGAGGGAAGGGGACCATGTTAACAGCCAGTTTGCGCAGATCAGCATTTAGCTGGCCAGGGAATCGCAATGAAGTTGTTACTCCACTCATTGTGGCACTGACAAGATGGTTGAGATCTCCATAGGTAGGAGTGGCCAGTTTGAGGGTGCGGAAGCAGATGTCATATAAAGCTTCATTGTCAATGCAGTAAGTTTCGTCTGTGTTCTCCACCAGTTGGTGGATAGATAGAGTTGCGTTGTAGGGCTCAACTACTGTATCGGACACCTTGGGAGATGGGACTACGCTAAAAGTGTTCATGATGCGGTCAGGATATTCCTCTCTGACCTTACTGATGAGGAGGGTACCCATACCAGAACCAGTGCCCCCTCCGAGTGAGTGAGTCAGCTGGAAGCCTTGTAGGCAATCACAATTTTCACACTCTTTCCTTACTACGTCTAACACAGAGTCCACCAATTCAGCCCCCTCTGTGTAATGACCCTTAGCCCAGTTGTTACCAGCACCACTCTGTCCTGCAGAAGAAAAAAAAAAAAGGGACATTATAAAAAAAAAGGTTAAAAAGAATCTGCACTAATCACAAAGCAACATATACTGAAATATAGAGAAGGGAAGGAGAGAAGGGTTTGACTAGAGTGAGCAGAGTGTGTGAAGAGTGGCAGAGGGAAATAATTGGTTGATGAAGCTACCCAATTGACCTCAATGTAACTAGAGTACAGGTGGTGGACATTATGGGCGATGTCCAGGTGGAGGGAGAGGTAAGATCTCCACATTTATTCAGCTGAGTGTAGTGAGGCTAGTCTTTCATTATAATACATGTTGGCATTTGGTTTCAGACTGGTTCGACAGAAGCTGTAATCAAAGAGGCCATAGAGCTACATTAAATGTACTGCCTGTCATCAGAGTGTCTTCGCCTAGACGTGTGCAGCAATACACAGATAAACATTCCCTTAGGGTTTGACACTGTATACAAAATCTAGGCCAAGAAGGGAGAGGCAATAAATAACTATTGCTAGTGTCTTTGGGAATCCACTGAGAGATTACAGCAGTCATTTTAGATTATATTAAAGTTCTGCTAGTGCCACAAGAACTAAAAAAAACGAAGTGTGAATACCAAATATGAAGTTATCTGGCCGGAAGAGATGTCCGAAGGCTCCTGATCGTACACTGTCCATGGTCCCAGGCTCCAGATCTACTAGGATGGCTCTGGGGACATATTTGTGAGCTGGAAGAGAGACAAGAGGATCGTTCGTTTTATATGAAGAGGCTGTACAATAATGACAATGTGTAACCCCAGACCGCACCACGAGTGTTACTTACAGGACACTGGTTGGTCAGTAACAGAAAATACATCTGAGTGTTTAGGCAACCTTCAGTCTATATCTAAGATACAGCCATAATGCTGGCAAAGCATCAGGAGAGTTGTAGTCCACATCTGAAATGCCAAAGGTTGCCTACCTGGTTTAGGATATATCCAACATAATTTTTTTTTTTTTTTATAAATATATTTTCTGGGTACCTGGTGGTACTCTCCCAGGGACAGGGTCCTCCCTCACCATCTCTGCAGACGGAAGCTGATTTAGCTAAGTCCGGCAGTGCAGGGCTGCATTTGTTGGCTGAGATCAGGGAGTTGGGCTCAGCTTAGGGGAGCTTACAGTAGCTTATTTCCAGCTCCAGGGAACATGGTAGCAGTAAACTGGAAGCCCCCAGATAAGTAGTCAAATGTTTGTTTGGTTTGTTTTTTTTGGTTTAAATGTTTTGCTGCCCACATGGGAGGGCATCAGGACACATATAGAGCAGGCTGTAGTTTCTATGGTCATTGTAGTGGTTTATTATGCACACACACCCACCCACAAACAAACACCACAGACACTACGCCTATAGCCTCCTTGAACCTTAACCACTACCAAATCACGATAGTTATGGTGCTTGGACTGTCCCTTTAAAAATGTTTTTAGGTTTCCTTTATTATATAAAGTTATTTTATACACATTACCAATGATTAACACACCACATTTTATCATAACTGGACAAATCCGTAAATAAGAGGGACATCATTCTCCTACAAGGCACCAAAACAGTGTTATACAGAAAGCAGAGTAGATTAAAAGGGAACAACATTTTTGCACAACCCAATAGGAATCTAAATTGCAGGAATAACGGGGTGATGCATTCACTCTGGATATTGAAGTGCAGCACAGGTTAACATCTTATCTCCAGTGACCTCTGACATCCTTAACCCCTTAAGGACACATGACATGTCAGGATTCCCTTTTATTCCAGAAGTTTGGTCCTTAAGGGGTTAAATGGGGTGACCGACCTCTCACAGTCACATTAACCCACAGAGCTAGTATTCAATAAACTTACAGGAAGCCTCGTTATAGTACACACTGATCCTCTCCAGCTGTAGGTCAGAGTCCCCAACGTAATTTCCACTTGGGTCAATGCCATGTT
This sequence comes from Pelobates cultripes, assembly GCA_933207985.1. Classification (NCBI taxonomy): domain Eukaryota; kingdom Metazoa; phylum Chordata; class Amphibia; order Anura; family Pelobatidae; genus Pelobates; species Pelobates cultripes. The sequence continues at coordinate 3,937,984 of OW240923.1, read as the reverse complement.
CATCGCTGATAACCTCCCAGAACTGCAAAAATAAAGATTCAGAAAAAAAGAAACCGGACAGCAATGTTTATTACCTACATAAGACATAGCGCCGAACAAGTAACTGACAAAACAGGAACATATTACAATAAGAGGTAAAAGCTCATGCGGCATTATCCCCTTTAGAATGTAAGCTCACTTTGCACATAGGAGTCAGCCAGGTTCAAGGCATGCAGGTAAGGATCTCATTTTTGTTTTAGCTTGCCTTATGTTATATCTTCAATCCCTACCGAATGTTAATGTACCCATTGTACAGCGCTGCAGAAAATGGTGGTGCCTTACATAAACAACCTTACGATCTGTGGGACACAAATTAAAACGATGCATCATATGCCAGACTTGTCTGTGACGTACTCTAACTGGGTGATGGTACTACAGTTTCTTGGGATATAGTCTCCATGATCTTTTGCTAAATATCATGAAAAAAAAATAAAAAAATTATAATATATATATCTCAGAAAGTCATGAATCAGCACTCTACCTGTATTTCGAGGCACAGGGATGGAGCTGTCCACTGTACTGAACCAGGCCACAAGCTGCTCCACCTTATAATTAACCTAGCAGTCTATACACAGGATGCATGCAGCTCCTAATTCAAACAGGGCTGCAATATCAGGCCAGGCCCAGTGTAAGTACTAGTCATTCCATGCAGAAAAATATCTAAAGAGACAGATTGTACATATTGCTATGGATACTGCTAATGAGTAATATGGTTAGTTTAATTTGAACTTTAACTCCCATGAGGTGCTTGATGCGCACAATTATTTAATCTAATAGCAGTTGCATGTCATTAACAGTGTATTGTGAGGCCAGACCGATCAGGCAGGTCCTCAATGCATGCGTAGAGACTGATTGTTCCCATTAATAAAAATAAATAAAATCCAAAATCAGACAGGGGGCAGAGAAACCGCCAGCCAGCACAAGTCAACTAACAAAGCAAGACTGATCCCTGCAAAATGCTGCAGCCAGTGAGTGCGCACATTCTGGGAGCGAGGGCAGGGAAGGGAGGGTGGGTGACAATGCAGGCAGAGCAACATGACAGACAGGGGAGGTACAGGGAGAGATATCAATTAAACACAGACAGACGTAGCTCAGTGGAGAGAATACAATGTGTGATGGTGGGCTGAACAAGAAATGTTAGATTGTAGAATTGTATAAAATGGGTATTTGTTAAAATGATCAATGTTAAGAAAAGGGCAGCAGCCTCCAAGTAAGAGTGGTGGCATACACAGGTCCTTGGGATGACTTTCAGATTATCTGGAAGGATGTATAAGGGCTCTTAGTAAGATAAAGGGATGGGCCAACTAGACATAGCGATTAAATCTCATCAGCACCCAGACCATCAAATTGTGCAGGCATACAAAGAAAGCAACGCAGGTGGAACGTCGCTGTCATTTAATTTTGGCACTAATGGGAGATTGAGAATGGGCCTGTGCTGGCCATCTCCCCTGACTAAGAGTTTGGGCTCAGCTGTTCCCCACCCTACTCCTTTGTTCCCAGTGGGAGAAGTCTAGGACCTGCTGCAGTCATTGATTTGTCACTTCCTGACCCAGGAGACCAGGCCACGTCTGCAGGGCCATTAACGGCATCTGTTTCGGCCAAGCACAGTCTGTCACCGAAGACGCGACACTTTCACTGACGATGCAAGAAAATCCACAATATAAATGGGGCCTGTACAGCTCGTTTCACACTTTCCTGCCATAATCATTATAGTTAATTATACAATGCCTGCAAATCAGCAGCACTATATAGAATGGGAATAGAAGGAATAAAATAAAAATCTAATGTGAACAGAAAGGGGCCCGCTCCCGTAAATCAACATCCATCAAACATGGATAGCAGAGGGGATCACAGTGAAATACTTTGGGACTGAAGGATAATTCTGTTCTTGTCGCCATGTATCGCTGATTTTTATGGTACACTGGTTGGTACACGGAATGTCAGATTCATTTATTGAAATAAAGATTTGAGCTTCTCATTTTTAAGGAGATTTGTTACTTTAACACTGCAACACTTCGAAGTGGGACTCGTCACATAGTAACCATTTTCTTTGTCTGTCATTCCAGCCATGGAATAAGGGGTCCTGATGACATCACCTCTCTGCATTCTTTGTCTGCCAGACTAGTCATTGAATAGGGGGTCCTGATGACATCACCACTCCATTCAGCTTTTTATTGAGAGGAGACTGTTACTGCAGAGGGAGTGGCTGGAGGAACAATGAAAGACTCCACTAGCCAGCAATGAATAGGTTAATCACTGCATAGGCATCGCATCTTCCCAATGAAGGCATGGGACTTGCAATATGCTTCTCCCATTTGCACAAAGGATGCATTAAACGTCTGGGGACAAGTGCAGAGCATCTGTCTCCCTGCAGGATCCCTGGTGTCAGTCTATAAATCCCACACTAATCTAGCAGAGGATGGATTGCAATCGCTGGGCCCTGTCCCCTCTGATAGCAGCCTCCTCCCCTGAGCCCTGTCTGCAGATCCCTTTAATTAGACAGGATGGCACAGCCCTTTACATGACAAAAAGAATGAAGTCACTGGTGTGATTCTTTAACCCTAGAATTAGCAGCCAGCAGTGACAGAATGGGGATTTAAAGGCTCCCACACCCTTTTACACAACATGGGTGGGATTGGAAATAGATGGCTTGTTGTCACAATTTGACTTTTTCTGTACATTGAAGAGAGAATAGTAACAGCAATGCAGACTGACAGCAGGAACACAGATACTGTAACTATATACAGGAAATGCCATGTCCCCAAACTAGACTACTCAGTGTGGTGTATGTTCTGAGCTGTCATGTTACACACTCACATCACCCAGCTTCTCAGGATTAATTATCACTTCTCTGCCAATCAGATGGCGAATGCCAAGTGGGCAGCTTTAACCCTAATGTACTGAGTGAATTGATGCCAAGGCTTTCTGTTCTCTCCAATGCCCTCTCTGCCATGCTGTCTATGGTTAATTTTCCAGCTCTGGGCTCAGTGTCCTCCGTCAGGCAGTTTGGTTTATTTTCTAGTTCTGGGCTTAGTGCCCGTGCAGCCATGACCTACAGGGTTAGATGCCCTGTTGGCACTATGGTTCCCCCCTCCCCCAATGGCTGGTCTATGTTTCCCTGTTCTGCAATGTCACATCGCCCCTTTGTTCCTGTGCTGCAGTGATGGGTGTGGCTCTGCAGTAGAGATCTGCCACCCAGCATACTGATCACACAGGGGGCAACTGGGCTGCCCCTTATTGCCTATCACACAACGACTCCCACCCAGCTCAGGCATCCAGCCTCAGTCAAGTATATCATACACCAACATTGTAGGAGGAAGGAAGCACATGGGGATTGGGGTATCAGATAACTTTTTGCACAAAGCAGGGTTTTTGTAATTAATTATACAGACTGGGGGCCACACTGATAGCATCACTGCCCCGGGGGGATTTAAAGGGACTATATGAGAATACATGGTCTCTGGTAGCTGAAAACTCTCACCATGCTGAGCCAGGGATGCTGTAGCCATGTAGATGGACACCATCACTGCCCCTGGGGGGAGGTGGAAGATTTAAAGGGACTATATGAGAATACATGGTCTCTGGTAGCAATATGACTCTCACCATGCTGAGCCAGGGATGCTGTAGCCATGTAGATGGACACCATCACTGCCCCTGGGGGGAGGTGGAAGATTTAAAGTGACTATATGACTATATGAGAATACATGGTCTCTGGTAGCTGCCACTCTCACCATGCTGAGCCAGGGATGCTGTAGCCATGTAGATGGACACCATCACTGCCCCTGGGGGGAGGTGGAAGATTTAAAGGGACTATATGAGAATACATGGTCTCTGGTAGCTGCCACTCTCACCATGCTGAGCCAGGGATGCTGTGGCTGAGGGTGCTGGGAGTTGCCCTTACCTTGGCTCCGATCTGGTTGCCGCACTGGCCGGCCTGGATGTGGACTATCTCCCTCATACTGGCAGCTCTGGGAAGATGCAGACTGTGGAGGAGGTGGGGCGGCTCGCACTCTCTTATAAGCACCTTTCAAACCTGACGTCACCAGGCCGGGCGACCAATCAGAAAGTACCTGCGAAAACACCGCAACATCGCCGCAGCATCAGCACCCGGCGCGCACTACACGCCCAGAGCGCGGCCACGAGGGGAGGGGCGCGAGCACGCGCATCGGCTGGGTGAGACAACAGACAGAGTTGGGTACCAGGGCGGGGCCAACTGTGCGCGTTCACATCAGCCAATCAGCGCGCGTTCACATCACTAACAGTGACAGTATATAGTATACACCCCCCCTCCCTGAGGGTAACAGTGACAGTATATAGTATACACCCTCCCTCCCTGAGGGTAACAGTGACAGTATATAGTATACACCCTCCCTCCCTGAGGGTAACAGTATACACCCCCCCTCCCTGAGGGTAACAGTGACAGTATATAGTATACAC
>OW240923.1:3880403-3933408 GCA_933207985.1 Pelobates cultripes | reverse complement strand
TAGTGCTGTTTAATCAGGAAGTATTTAGCACTGACCACACTGTACAGAGATCGTTTTAGAAGCTGTCCTACTCTGACTATTGGACTAATAATACCAGTACTAGCCATACCTGTGTGCCAGCAGCCTTGCCATCATTTTCTAGTTCTTCTTCCGCATTCTCTTTGGAGTGAGCAACCTGCCCAGTATCTGGGTCACTTGGAGGGTCCCCATCGAGATCTGTAATCTGAAAGATGGAAAGGTGAGGTTTCATACTCTGCATTTAGCTGGGGACATATTAGACAAAAAACACACACAAAAAAGTGTGGACGAAAACCTCTTCCACCTGAAGTGGATAGTTAATGCAATATTAAACACACACACACCAGGCAAGCCACAAGATTTGCTTTTCCCACAGATATCCCACTTTCTCCAGCGCCTTGTGTGTCTGCTGTATACAACAGCTTTGAAACACAACTTAGGAAGAGGAGCAAAGCCAGTGAACCACTCACGGACAGCTGTGTGTGTGTGTATGTATATGTGTACGCCAATCAAACTATGCTTTAAGAAAGGTTTAAATAGATGATAAAATGGATCGCTCTTATTCCAGGTACAGAAAACTTCCAGTAAATAAAGCCACTTTTACCCCCTGTATACAGCAATGTCTAGCCATGGCCCCACAGCTGTTGTGGACCATGTTACTCACCTGTAGGCGGTTACTGGCCCCCCTGTGTGAGGTTATTGCCCCCCTGTAGGAGGTTATTGCCCCCCTGTAGGAGGTTATTGCCCTGGGGGTTATTGCCCCTGTGGGGTTGTGCCCCTGTGGGGAGGGCCCGCCCCTGTGGGGTTATTGCCCCTGTAGGGTTATTGCCCTGGCCAGGGGGTTGTGCCCTGGCCAGGAGGTTGTGCCCCTGTAGGGGTTGTGCCCCTAGCCAGGGAGGGTTGTGCCCCTGGGGTTGTGCCCTGTATGGGGTTATTGCCCTGTATGAGGGTTATTGCCCTGGCCCTTGGGGGTTATTGCCCTGTAGGGTTATTGCCCCTGTGAGGGTTATTGCCCCTGTATGAGGGGTTATTACCCCCCTGTATGAGGTTATTACCAGCTGGAAGGGGTTACTGACACCTCTCTCCTCCAGTAATCTCAGACTCCGAGGCTCTGGGCTCCTCAGCTCTTCCTCTGCCTCCAGGGGCCCCCCTGGCTCTTCCTGTCCTCTCTGGTCCCCGCGCAGCCTCCGGAGGGCCCGGCGAGACATCCTGCCCTGTACCGGGAGCGCGCACGTATGGCAGGAGGGCCGCGCACGTAACGGATTATACTGCGTGTCATGCCCCGTCTGGCCGCTAGATGGCGATAGCCGAACAAACATGGGAAGGATTCACAGCACTGGGACAGGCATAGAGTCAGCAAAAAACTACAGCTCCCGTCATGCTTTGCTTAACCTACGTTCATGACGTGTCCAGCTCCGTCCTTCCCTGCTGCTCTGCCAGCCAGGCTCTGCCATGGGAAGCGCTCACAGAGACAGTGAGAGCTGGCGGAGCGGCGCCACCTAGTGGCCGAGAGCTCTCATAGCAAAGCCCTGCACATGCAGACTGCAGATAGTCTCTATGGTCTTCCCAGCTTCACTCCCAGCACAGAGACAGGGAAACCATAGAGACTGAGTGTCAGGGTGTAGGAATATGGCGGCAGGAGTCCGCCCATGTAGTAATGGTTATTGTATAGAATTCATTCTTTCATTATGGGGAGGGAGTATGTGTAAGGCCTTGATTTCATAGCTTTGGTAAACTTTTAATTAGAATTGTTTTTGTAAATTATTGAAATAACAAAAGTATCCTGTATAAAAAAAATACATCAATATATATATATATATTACAAAAGTTTTCTAAAATTATACATCATTTAAAAAATGTATCCAAAACTATTAAACTCCACTCCTTCAAAAAATCTTTCAAATTTTACTGAGGAAAGCATATTTTTATTTTTATTATTATTATTATTGCCATTTATATAGCGCCAATATATTCCGTAGCGCTTTACAATATTATGAGAGGGGGGATGTAACTATAAATAGGACAATTACAAGAAAACCTACAGAAACGATAGGTTGAAGAGGGCCCTGCTCAAACGAGCTTACAGTCTATAGGAGGTGGGCTATAAAACACATTAAATCATATCAATTAAACTGTGAACAGCTTTCCCTCCCCGTACCCTGATACCTCTCCTGTCATCAAAACAAAACACTAAGACGTCAATAAATACTATCCTACCAAGCTACGTCTCTACCCCTACCCTTTGTGTCAGTTTACCCCACTCCCTCTATCCCTCTGTTCCTGTGTGTCAAACTCGTCTGGTTACAAATACGTGTCTGGCGCTTTACAGGGGCGTCACTAGGAGGGGGAGGAGGATGCCATGCCCCCCCCCTACATCATGCAGATATGTGGGGGGTAGGTTCAGGCTGTGTGTGTATTGGTCAGTCTGTCATTTCTTTGCAGTGTCTCTGCTCAATTCTCTGCCATTTCGCAGTTAAATGACTTTATTTATACACCCTAGTCACACCTCCCTGCATGTTACTTGCACAACCTTCCTAAACACTTCCTGTAAAGAGTCAGCTAATGTTTTTACTTCCTTCATTGCAAATTCTATTTAATTTAAAATGTGTTATCCCCTGCACTGTTGATAGCTTAACACCAAAAGACGAGAAAGATTTCAGATCTGATGGGTGTTTCCACCCCTCAGGTCTTCTATCTTTATGAGTGCAGCGCTGTGTAATGTGTGAAAACACAGTGAATTACCTGTGTGTGAGTCATAGCCAGGGGAGGTGTGACTAGGACTGCATAGACAGAAACAAAAGGGATTTAACGCCTAATGTCTTGAGTGACAAGAACAGCAGGAGAACCTGCTCCCTGTGACAGTGTTACACACACTCACCGACAGACAGACACACACACACAAAATTATTTTTATTTTTTAAAGGGTCATTATAGGCACCAAGACCACTTCAGCTCATTGCAGTGATCTAGGTCCTTAACCTTGCAAAGGTAATTATTGCAGTTTTTAAAAGAGAGACAGGGGACCTCCTTACACCATAACCTTATAGCTGCAGTTATAATACACGGTGTGCGGGGAGACAGGGGACCTCCTTACACCATAACCTTATAGCTGCAGTTATAATACACTGTGTGCGGGGAGACAGGGGACCTCCTTACACCATAACCTCATAGCTGCAGTTATAATACACTGTGTGCAGGGAGACAGGGGACCTCCTTACACCATAACCTTATAGCTGCAGTTATAATGCACTGTGTGCAGGGAGACAGGGGACCTCCTTACACCATAACCTTATAGCTGCAGTTATAATACACTGTGTGCAGGGAGACGGGGACCTCCTTACACCATAACCTTATAGCTGCAGTTATAATACACTGTGCGCGGGGAGACAGGGGACCTCCTTACACCATAACCTTAAAGCTGCAGTTATAATGCACTGTGTAGAAAAAAGGCTGGCTACTATACAAGATAGTAATCATAAATCCAGGAGCTTACTTAGTATAATATATAAAAAGAAGGAGAACAAATAAATAGTATCTGTCAAAGAGTTAACTGAGTTGGTGAATATAGCAAAAAAATGTATCTATCAGAAGGATACAATAGCTAAATGGTTAAGTCACTCACAAAGTGTCCGTTGGCTGCTTACAGTCAAATAGAAAAATGAAAAAAGCTCGGTACAACAAAGCTAGTGCGAATAAGCAATATAAATATATCGCTAAAAACAACTGTAGATATTAAAATATTATTTATTGAAGATTAAAAATGATATAAAATAAATAGCATGTCCACAATCTAAATGCCAGTCAATTTCGGGTAAAATTTGCAAGACCACCTTAGTATAAAGTATGGATCCAGATGATGTGTGTGATCCTCTTGCCCAGATCCTGATCGCCTGTGAGGACGGCGTGCGTTCCACAGTGCGTTCCACCTCGAGCCTCACTTCGGGGGAACAGCACTGTTCTTACGGCGGTGTTGGTTATGCGTCTAGGATCCGGGATAGGTGAGTTCTTCTGCAGAGATACCCTGGCTGGATAGAGTTCGTGTGGATGTGCCTTCTTGCTGTTCTAGCTGTCTAACGCGTTTCGTAGAGGATAGCTCTACTTCATCAGAGACGGATAAAGCACCCTCTACATGGGGGTGTTTAAATACCTCACAGTTGTTAATTTAATAATTGAAAAAATTGAAAAACTTGAGAAATTACTTGAAAAATGTATACTTATTCAATATAATATATACATATCCAAAACAAGATTGTTAGATTTGCACCTACCTCAATGAACTCCAATTTTAATGCTTTTATTGACCTACACAAATTCATACGGAAAGTATGTGTCAAAAAATTCTTTATGGAGAAAGACTTTACTACTCAAAAGGAAGAGCATGAATATACACAGACGGAACTACATCCGAGATCCACCTTTTATCCACAATATGTAAAAACAGATTCTATAAGAACATTTGAAAAAATGGTGGAAAAGGATTTTAGAACTAAACTAACTAATAAAATAACAAGGGATAATCTTAATAAGAAAGAAAGAAAATCAATGAAAGAACTTATGAAGTCAGAAGAAATAACTATAAAGCCAGCGGACAAAGGTGGTGGAGTAGTCATCTTGGACACAAAAGACTATCTAGAAGAAAACCTCAGACTACTGGGAGACGTCTCAACCTACCAAATAATTTTAAAAGATCCTACTTTACAATATATGGAAGAAATGAGAGAACTTTTAGAATACGGTAAAGAGAGGGGAATCATCAATGAGAGAGAATTCAAATACATGTGCATAAAATTTCCAAGAGTTCCAGTGTTCTACCATTTACCTAAAATACACAAGAAACTACAAAAACCTCCTGGAAGACCAATCATTTCTGGGATTGGGTCTCTCACATCTAATGTATCAGAATATGTAGACCACTTCCTACAAGGTCTAGTCACACGTCTCAGATCATATCTCAGAGATTCCACACAGATTCTTAATCAATTATCAGACTTCAAATGGGAGGACGACATGATCTTGGTTACGGCCGACGTAACCTCGTTATACACAGTCATCGAGCACCTACAGGGCTGTGAAGCCATCCAATATTCCCTTGCAGTATATTCTGAGCTAAGGAACGACCAGATAGACTTCCTAATACAATGCATAGCATTTATCCTAACACATAACTACTTTTGGTCAGAAGGCCTGTTCTACCTACAGATAGAGGGTACCGCCATGGGAACACGTTTTGCGCCAAGTTACGCTAATCTCTTCATGGGGAAGTGGGAAGATGAATTTATATGGAACCACTGCCCATTTGGCGCAAAACTGTTCCTGTGGCGGAGATACATTGATGACTGCTTCTTTATATGGAAAGGTGACCAAGACTCTCTAGAAGAATTTAAAATATACTTGAACAACAACCCGTACCAACTCAAGTTCACTTTTGCACAATCCAAAGAAAAAATTGAATTCCTAGATTTGAATATATATGTGGAAGAAAATGAAATACATACCAAGACGTTCAAGAAAAATGTGGACTGTAATAGCTTTATCCCGTTTGATAGCCACCACAAACCAGCATGGCTAAGAAATATTCCCCAAAACCAGTTTAGGAGGATTAGGCGCAACTGTTCAAAATTGGAGACATGTAAGGAACAACTAGAAGAAATGAAAGAGAGATTCATCCAAAAAGGTTATCCCGAGACACTATTGGGGGAGGCCTTAGAAAAAACACTGACCATACCACGTGAAGACACCCTACAGAAGAAAATTAGACCAACGAAATTATCCAATAATACTCCGGCATTTATTACTAAATATAGTAATCAATCACAAACCATCCAAAAAATTCTGAAGAAACACTGGGAAATATTAAGGAGTGATCCAAGTCTAATACAATTTATTGAAGAAAAGCCACAAATTATATTCACAAGAGCTCCCAATCTTAAACTGCTGTTAGCCCCCACGACAAGGTCTGAAGCCACAAGAAGAAAAAATACAGACATGAGAGGTTTCGTGAGATGCCAGAAATGTGCTGGGTGTAAGAACAACCCCAAGATGGAAAATAAAAGAACTAAATTTACATCAATAAACGACAAAAAAGAATACCAGATAAAAACTGGGATGAATTGTAACACTTCAGGTGTTATATACCTCATCATGTGTCCATGCAAAAAACAATACATAGGACGCACTAAGAGACCCCTGAAAGTGAGAATAGCGGAGCACATACGCAATATCAAGAAAGGTCTGATAACCCATAATCTCTCTAAACATTTTAAAGAAACACATGGAGCTGACCCAGCAGGACTGATATTTTTTTCCATTGAAAAAGTTAATGTTCACTGGAGAGGAGGGAGTATAGACACTAATCTAGACCAAACTGAGGCGAAATGGATTTTTACCCTTAACACTCTGGTCCCTCATGGCCTTAATGTAGATTTTGAGCTTAATGCTTTTTTATGATCGCTTTTTATGATCTCTTTTAAGTAGCACTTTATTTTAGGTTTCTATTTTTATTTTTATTTTTATTTATTTTTATTTCTATTTTTATTTTCATTTTTATTTTTATTTTTATTTATTTATTTTTTATTTTTTATTTATTATTTATTTTTATATTTATATCTCTTTTTTTATATTTATATCTATTTTTAACTCTATTTTTAATTATAATTTTAATTTTTGATATTTCATATTTTACACTTCTTTTTTCACATATTTCCTTCTATTTGTGATCCAGAATTTTTGAGTTAGACGATATTTGCCCCTTTTAGCCGTCAAGGGCTTTTTACGTTCCCACATTCATGTATCTTCACTTTCATCTTCATTTTTGTCCATATTCATTTTTGTCAATATATTACTTGTCCCTATTATGCAAATTTAAGAAGAATTTACAATAAGCTCCCCTAGGACCTGTCTTACATATTCAAACTTTTATATTGTTTGTACAGAGTCTTTTAGGGTTATATTATAGATTTTTTTATAGTGTTCTATATTTTTATGCAACTCTCATGAGTTTTTCTGATATACAACTCCCACTAAGGTACACTACTGAACCTCTAATTAATTGGTGCTTTCTATGTTCTATGTTCTCTCAAGCAACTAATTTTAAACTCACTTGTTGCACACAAACTATGTTAATGGTTCCCTGTATTAACAATTATGTCTCGTTTCAGGATACAAGACTCCTTCCAAATGTTTATATAATGTAGACGTATGACAAGCTTTCTGTCCCAATTACCATAGAATGTCTAATGCATTTTATTCTAGTATATTTCGTTTCCATTTATTATTATTTTCTATTTTTTGTCTTCATTCTCTCTTATCTACTGACTGCATTCATGCCTATGCTATACTGATCATATATAAGAAATAAAACGTCACAAAATACATACTTCTGATATCAACCTCTTTTGATGTCAATTATGTTCATACCAATTATATATAAGTAATAAGACACAACAAATGAAAGAATGGTATATATTATTTATTTTGTTTTATTTTATTTTATTGTATTATATAAACTCATATGTAACAATCTTGTTTTGGATATGAATATATTATATTGAATAAGTATACATTTTTCAAGTAATTTCTCAAGTTTTTCAATTTTTTCAATTATTTTTTTTTTTTGTGAATATGATTTTTATTCATTTTGTGTATTTAAATTTGCGGTGAGACGCGCAGGTCTCCATTGCATGTTATTATAAAAGGTAACAAATTAGGCTCGCAGGCCCCATCACAGAAGGACTCGCAGGTCCCCATTTTCTGGTATTTACATTTGTTTGGGACTATAAATTAAGTAACGTTTTCATGAACTGAGTGAAAATAATGCTTTGTAATCGTCCTTGAACCAGATTAATCAGTCTTTGATTAGGTGTCAGTGTTTGTAGGCCACCCCTATGGTCCCTGTCCACGGCGTCTCATCGGGCCCTGTGTTCTTAGCTATGTGTCATCGACCGTGGTGGGCTTGTGTTTACCCCCGTTATTACTATCGGTGTTTCCCGTGTTTAACCTGGGGAATGGTGGTATTGCGGGTAAAGGGTACCCTTACCTTGGGCGTGTGGATACTGTATTAGCCGTGTCAATGCTGGGCCTGTCCAGGGTTCCTTCAGGTGTTCGCATGTTTTGGCTTTGGGGTGTCTTCCCGGGCCGGTCTGGATGTAAGTACCAGTTCGTGTTCGTTGATCGTTCCCAAATATGTTTTCCCTTGTCGCTATGGGTGCGGTGGGGATGATTCAGTCAATGATGATGCTCTGGTATTTCGCAGGGGGCAAGAGGGGGGGAATGTGTCTGGGTGGGAAGAAAGGAAGGAGGGGGGGGGGTAGTTCCGTCCAGTTCGTCTGTCGTCCATCTAGCGTCGTCTGTGGTGTGTGTTCTGAGTACTATCTGTCTGTGTCGTGATTCCCGTTAGTGTTAGGCCTGAGTTCTAATTGGAACTCTTCTTTTGCCGTCTCTAGAATCCAGTGCGTCCAGATGCTCATGTAGGTAGTGGGTGTAGTGTTGGTCGTCATGGTCAGTTCCTCTATTGACCTTAGCTCTTCCATTTGGCTAAACCAGGTCGAAAGTGGAGGTGTAACTGTTTGTTTCCAGAATTGGGGGAGCACTCGTTTGGCCACGTTAAGTATTCTAATGGTCATGGATTTTTTGTATTTGGATCGGGGAACTGTTGTGTGGTGTAGGAGCATCGCTGCCGGTTCCGGGGGGGGGGCGCATCCGCGAACTTCTCTAGCATTTTGTGTATCCTCTTCCAGTATGGTTGGATCAACGCGCAATCCCACCAGATGTGTTTTGTGGTGCCCACCTCTCGTTCACATCTCCAGCAGAGTCTGGAGTGGTCTGGGTTTACGTGATGAAGGAGATGTGGTGTCCTATACCAATGTGTTAGAAGCTTGTAGGCTGTTTCCTGTGTTTTGCTGTGAGTGGAACAGTGGTGTGTAAGGTAGCAGATGGTTTCCCATTCTGCTTCCGTTAGTGTGTTACCCAGGGCTGTTTCCCATTTTCCCATGAATAGTGGTGTCTCGGACGGGGTTTCTGATTGGAGCATGGAATATAAGAAGGACACTCCATGCGGGAGCGGGTCTGGGTGTGAGCTGACCACTTCTATCGTGGTCTGGTCTCTGGCCAGTGCTGGTCCCTGTGGTAGGGAGTGGATGTAATTGGTCAGTTGGGCATGTCGGAAGCGGTGCATAAAGGTCGGGGGCGTCTCTCCCATCAAGTCCGTTAGTGTTTTACATTTCCCACCTTGAAGGAAGTGGTGTAGGCGTGGGGTACTGTCTGGGAAGATGTGTTTGAGGGTTCCAGGGTCTAGACCCGGCGGGAAGTCCTCGTTGTGTGTCAGGGGCAAGAGGGGGGAGGGGTACGGTGCCATATTCCCTTTCTTTGCGGCCTTCCTCCAAACTCTCATAGTGTGTCTCGTGTATATGGACATGTCACCTCTATCGGTTGTGTCTCGGCCCCAGGGAAGCCCCGAGATCGGTCTGCCTGCTTCTGCCTCTTCCACTGTCTTCCATAGTTTGTGAACTCCGTCTTTAGACCACTCCATGATTCTCTGCAGGTGTGTGGCTACGTAGTACTGGTGGAAGTCTGGAAGGGCTAGTCCCCCTTTGTCTTTAGGACGTGTCAGTGTGGAAAATTTCACTCTGGGCCTCCTCCCGTTCCATACGTATTTTATCATTTCTTTTCTGAGTGTGTTAAAGAAGGGGCCTGGTATGACAGTGGGGATGGCCTGAAAGAGGTATAAGAGGCGCGGAAGGAAGTTCATTTTTATGACCTGCACTCTCCCGAGCCACGATATGTGCGGGTAGGACCATTCCCTCAAGTCTCGTTGGAACGTGTGTAGTATAGAGGCGAAGTTGTCCCTATACAGGTCTCTGCTCTGCTTGGACAGCCATACCCCTAAGTATCTAATTTTTTGTTCGGCCCATTGAAAGGGGAAGCTGCGTCGTAGTGGGTCCGCGCGTGTGGCGGGGACGCTAACATTAAGGATGTAGGATTTGCCGTAGTTAATTTTAAGGTTAGATATAGCGCCAAATGTCCGCAGGTCTTTCTGGATGTTTGGGAGGGTGATCTCGGGGTTGGTCACCACGAAAAGTAAGTCATCCGCGTACGCCGCTACCTTGTGGTGTATTTGGCCTGTCGTCCGGCCCGTTATGTCTGGATTGTGGCGGATGTGTGTGAGGAATGGTTCCAGGGCGAGAGCGAACAGTAGCGGCGAGAGGGGACATCCCTGTCGCGTGCCGTTGTGTATGGTAAAGGTCTCAGTCAGTGCCCCGTTAACTAATACCTGGGCCGTCGGTGCTCGGTATAGCGCCTCTATCCAACGTCGAATGTTGGGACCCAGCCCCATGTGGGATAGTGTCTCGAAGAGGTAGTCCCAGCTCACTCTATCGAAGGCCTTCTCTGCGTCCGTGGACAACAAGAGGAGGCCTCCGTCCGTGCCCCCGCCTCCGTGCATAAGTGTGAGCGCTCTGATGGTGTTGTCGCGTGCCTCACGTCCTGTCACAAATCCCACCTGGTCGGGGTGGACCAGAGACGGGATATGTTTGGTGAGTCGCACTGCCAGGATCTTGGCTAGTAGCTTAATGTCGCAGTTGATTAGCGATATTGGTCTGTAATTCCCGCAATGCTCTCTGTCTTTGCCGTCCTTGGGTATGATGGTAATATGGGCTGTCAGGGCTTGGGTAGGGATGTGGTCTCCTTCTTGTATCGCGTTAAATGCTTCCACCATGGGTGGGTAGAGATCCTCGGCGTAAGTCTTATAGTATTTTACCGGTAAGCCGTCCGGCCCCGGGCTTTTGCCCGGTTTAGTGAGTTTGACTGCTCGCGCTAATTCCTCAATGGTTATGGGTTCGTCAACCAGGTCAGCGACTTCTACGTCTAGGGTCGGTATCGGGTATTTAGTCAGGTATTCCTGAATCGAGCGGTGGAGGTGTGCCTTAGCCAGTTCAGTTGTCGGTTGTGGGAGTTCGTATAGCTCGGTGTAGTATGTACGGATCGCTCTCATGATATCAGTCGGGAGTCGGTGCAGGGACCCCTGTTTGTCTCTGATCTTGTCGATGTATGTGTGCTGTCTCTGTTTCCTCAGCATCGTAGCGAGGAGCTTACCGCTCTTGTTCCCATGTAGGGTAAAGAATGCCTTATTTCTAAGTGCCTCCCTGTGGTGTTTGGAATGCAGTATGGTCGCTAGGTCCCTTCGCAGTTGTAGGAGTCGGGTCTGGTGTGTGTGGTCTGGGTCACGTTTGTTTTGTTCGTCCGTTTTGTATATGTCATCTAATAGGGCGGTCAGTCGGGCTTCGGTTTGTTTTTTTAGTATTGCCCCTTGTTGGATATAGTGACCTCTTATCACACTTTTGTGTGCCTCCCAGCGTATCGTCGGCGATGTCTGCTCCGTCGTGTTGGTGGTAAGGTATTCTCTGATTTTATCGCCTATAAGGGTCGTGACTCCCGGGTGGGAGAGTAGGTATTCATTGAGTCTCCATTTTGGAGATGTGGGGCGAAATAGTGGTGACTTTATTTTGAGGGAGACAGGGGCATGGTCCGACCATGTGGCTGTTCCGATCTCGACGTCAGTTACCAATGAAAGGTCGTAGTGTGAGGTGTATATGTGGTCGATGCGGGAGTATGAGTTGTGTGGGTGGGAATAGAAAGTGAAGTCTCGGGCGTCTGGGTGGTGGGCCCTCCAGCAGTCGACCAGTCGGTGGTCCCGGAGTAGGGATTTGATGCCTTGCAGTTGTTGGTTGGGGATATGCGAGGTGCCCGTTGAGGTGTCCCATGTCGGTTCTAATGCGACATTAAAGTCCCCCCCCAGTATGAGAGTCCCCTCTTTGAACGCCTGGAGCTTGTGGAGTGTTTGTTTGAGGAAGCGGTAGTGTCGTGTGTTTGGGGCGTATATAGTCGCGAACGTGTACTGACGGCCTGCTATTTCCCCCTTGAGGAATAGGTACCTGCCTTCATCGTCCGACAAGCAGCCCCCCTCCTGGAACGGCACCCTCTTATGGAAAAGTATTGCTGCTCCCCTAGCTTTCCCCCCGTGGTAGTCACTATAGAATCCTTGTGTGTAGTGTTGGTTTGTTAGTTTGGGTCTGGCCCCTTTCTGAAAGTGTGTTTCCTGTAGCATGACTATCGAGGCCCTTTGTTTATGAAAGTCTCTCAGTGCTCCTGATCTCTTCTCTGGTTTGTTCAGTCCTTTGGCATTGATCGTGAGAATATGCAGCGGGGCGGGAGTCAGTGTCATGTCTTTTGGTCAGTCGGCTGTTGGGTGGTGCTGTATCGGTGACGTTGTCCAAGTCCCTACTGTGTGTGTGTACCAGGTGTGGCCCGTTCGTCGCGGTCAGAGTGAGGACAAGGTGTCAAGGTTTAGGGTGGGGTAGAGAGAGGGATAAGGTATCTTGGGATTCGTGGAGATGTCCTGTGATCTCCAGTGGGTGTGTTCCGGTCTCGGGACCGTCAGGTGCAGACGTCGGGGAGTTTCAATCCACGGTGCCACCAGTGGCTCCCGTGAGTGACTCACCGTCTGAGTGACGTCTCTCCTACTGGGCAGTGGTTGGGTGTATCGGTGTCGGTCTTCCGTACGGCCAGTCGGGTCCCATGTCGCCCCTTTTTGGCTCCCGGATGCTACCTCAATGGGATGTGATGGTCTTCCCCGCCTCGGGGTGTGTTGGCTCGAGAGCCGGCGTGTGTGTTGCACAGCATGTCTGTTCAAGATATCGTAGTAAGGCATAAACCGTAACAATAACATATAGATTCAATTCACAACAGGTGATAACAAGTAGTTGACATTTCTACCATGGTGCAGGGCTGCGCTTCCACCCCCTCCCCTCCCCTCCCCCCTCTCCCTCCGTTGGGTTGCTTATCTAGCGTGAGCAAACTCGTCCCTTGTTCCTTTACTCTCTGGGTTTGGGGGCGCCCTCATGCGGGGTCAGGGCGAGGGCACTCGTGTCTCTGGATTCGTTTTAATCAATCTGGGTGTGCTCGCTCGGGTGGTCGCTTACGTGTCCGTGCCCTCCTTGTCACATGTTTAGAGCGTGTAGCTGATCTATGGGCTAGGCTGGATTGTGTGGCCTGGTTGCGACCTTACCCTCCATCCCCACCGTGTCTTATCAGCATCCCCGCCCCGGGTGTGCCCCGCCGGCGCCGTCCCCCGCCTGCTCCCCGAGGTTCATCACAGGGTAGGCGAACGGCGGCGGCCGGGCCCAGCCGGGGGGTGGCGCCCCCGGTGCTTCCCTGCTGGTGTGGCTGGACGTGTCTCTTGTGGGAGGTGTCCCTGCTGTTGTGTGGCCCAGTGGCGGCCGCTCCCGCTCCTCTCCCCTGCAACCCTTGTGTCCCCACCCCGGATGTGCCCAGCCGGCACCATCCCCCGCCCGCTCCCCGAGGTTCATCGCAGGGCGGGCGGGCGGCGGCGGCCGGACCCAGCCGGGGGGGCGGACACTCTATATTCTCCTAACCCTATAAATATGGACCAGATGTCCCTCGTTACCCTTGCATCTTGCATTATCATAAAAAGGTTAAATTAGTCCATTAGGCCACAGGGCTCCGCGTGGCTGGGCTCCTGTGTCCCAGGTACGCCCCCTGGTACTTCTCTGCTTATGTGGCTGGGTGTGTCTCCCGTGGGAGATATACTTGCGGTTCGGATGAGTTAGCGCATTGTGTCCACAGTCTCTGGATCTGGAAATCGGTTATGGAGGTGTGTGTCTGGTCCACGGATGGGTCGAGGTGAGGCCCAGGATGGAAGGTAGGTGGTGCGCAGTCCTTTATATGTTGGCGCCCGTGGGGCGCGTGGTCTGCTGTCTAGTTCTTCGTGGCCTGGTGGGCTGTTGCGACTGGCGGTGTGCTTCGGGTGAAAACTCGTAGAAAGACATCGGGTCCGGCCAGGTCAGCTGTATGTGCGGTAGTTGTAGTTCCCGGGCAATGTCCCTCATATCGCCGTCGTTCTTCACTGCGAAGGAGCCGGTGCTTGTGGTGACCTGTATGCCAGTGGGGAAGTTCCACCGATATCTGATCTTGTTGGCTTGTAGTGTGCGTGTAAAAGGGCGCAATGCCCGTCGGTACGCCAGGGTCGCTGGAGATAGGTCCGGGTATAGTTGTAGTTCTGCGCCATGATGAAGGATTTGTTGTTTCTCCCTGGCGCTCTTTAGGATGTCTTCCTTCACTTGAAAGTGTAGTAAACAGCATATCACGTCCCTTGGGGGGGACTCCGGAGGGCCTCTGGGTCTGAGGGCTCTGTGTGCCCTAACGAAATCAATAGGCGTCGTGTTCGGCCGCTGTAGGAGGGAGTTGAAGATTTCCGTGAGAGAATCTCGTATTGGGGTTGTCTGGTCAAGTTCCTCAGGCAGGCCCCGAATTCTAATATTCTGCCGCCTCCCCCTATTATCGAGGTCTTCCACGTGGAGGGCCATTTGGCGCAGTTGTAGCGTCTGCCGCTGTATTACGTTTGCGGTGGCGTTTTGTGCAGATGTCACATGGTCACAGTCTGCCTCCAACAATGCTAGCTTATGGTGTAGCCCCTGCATGTCCTCCCTCAAGGCATGGAGTTCCCCTGTTATGGACTTGTGGAGGGCAGCATTTGCCTCTTTAAGGTCAGCTTTCGTGGGTAGGTTGCTCAATAGGGATGCCCAGTCCAGCTGGGATGGGGGTAGGTCAGGTGTAAGTAGTACCTGTTCACGATGTCTGCTGCCTGGAGGCCTGAGAGACGTGATCCGCCTGGGTCAGGAGGTATTGTCTCATGCCCGGCGTCTGGGACCCCCTGGGAGTGTTGGCGGCTGCTGCCGCTTGCTGTTGCCGGTTTGTTTTGCCCATTTTGCTGTGTGTGGGGCTAGTGAGGCGGGTGATCGTGCAGAGCCTGCAGGGAGCTTCGGTTTCACGCCGCCATTCCGATCGGCGTCCAAGCCACGCCCCCCATCAATTTTTTCAATTATTAAATTAACAACTGTGAGGTATTTAAACACCCCCATGTAGAGGGTGCTTTATCCGTCTCTGATGAAGTAGAGCTATCCTCTACGAAACGCGTTAGACAGCTAGAACAGCAAGAAGGCACATCCACACGAACTCTATCCAGCCAGGGTATCTCTGCAGAAGAACTCACCTATCCCGGATCCAAGACGCATAACCAACACCGTCGCAAGAACAGTGCTGTTCCCCCGAAGTGAGGCTCGAGGTGGAACGCACTGTGGAACGCACGCCGTCCTCACAGGCGATCAGGATCTGGGCAAGAGGATCACACACATCATCTGGATCCATACTTTATACTAAGGTGGTCTTGCAAATTTTACCCGAAATTGACTGGCATATAGATTGTGGACATGCTATTTATTTTATATCATTTTTAATCTTCAATAAATAATATTTTAATATCTACAGTTGTTTTTAGCGATATATTTATATTGCTTATTCGCACTAGCTTTGTTGTACCGAGCTTTTTTCATTTTTCTATTTGACTGTAAGCAGCCAACGGACACTTTGTGAGTGACTTAACCATTTAGCTATTGTATCCTTCTGATAGATACATTTTTTTTTTTAATTTTTTTTTTTTTTTTGCTATATTCACCAACTCAGTTAACTCTTTGACAGATACTATTTATTTGTTCTCCTTCTTTTTATATATTATACTAAGTAAGCTCCTGGATTTATGATTACTATCTTGTATAGTAGCCAGCCTTTTTTCTATACTCTCTTATAGGTTTTTGGTGGATTCCTATATCTTTCCAGTTTTAGAGCTTCTGTCTGATAGGTTGACTCCCTCTTTTCTGTTTTCTAATTTATTTTAGTTAGCAGTTTGTGTTTCCTATAATGCACTGTGTGCAGGGAGACAGGGGACCTCCTTACACCATAACCTTATAGCTGCAGTTATAATACACTGTGTGCGGAGAGACAGGGGACCTCCTTACACCATAACCTTATAGCTGCAGTTATAATGCACTGTGTGCAGGGAGACAGGGGACCTCCTTACACCATAACCTTATAGCTGCAGTTATAATACACTGTGCGCGGGGAGACAGGGGACCTCCTTACACCATAACCTTATAGCTGCAGTTATAATGCACTGTGTGCAGGGAGACAGGGGACCTCCTTACTCCATAACATTATATACTTACACTTTGTTTAAGCGAGCATGGAGGACAGCAGAGATTCATAGCACACAGGTTTTACTCCCGTAGAATGAGACCATAGGTCCCAGCTGCAATCTACACATTAATCCCAATCTGGAATCTGCACTAAGATGCCCAGTACAATATACAACGAGAGCTGGGACTGTGGATAAAGCCCTCTCCTTATTGTGTGAAGACCAAAAATGATCTGACCCATTATCTTCTCCCGAGCATCTTTCAATGCCTACGTAGTTTGGTCCACCTCTTACTGGAATGTAGACCCCAATATTATCCACGTGGGTATACCTACTCTAAAGTATAGACTGCAGGTCGTTTCTTAATAAACAAAAGTTAGATCTCTTACTTTTTAATTATCAAATGTCTGTCTGTTTATACATGAATGCAGGTCTGACATTAAAGGGACACCCCAGGCACCAAAACAACTTCCAGGAGGCCCCTGGAGGCACTCTTACCTCAAGGGGTTAAACTTTTCTCAAACGGCTTAACCCCAAAGTTGCATCCAGCGTAGATGTCGCCATGTTGGAGGGAGAGAGCCATATGGAAGTGATTGCCCCAGCAGTTGAATGCTTATCACCGCAGTAGTACCATGTGGGTTCTATTCTGGTGTCAGTCAAGACAGAAGTTTTCTGCTGCTTCCATTAGCTCCACAGCGCTAATGAAAGGAGTAGGTGTGCTGAGCTATAACACACCTGCTTTCCTTCCTTGCCAGTGAGCTGTACTACAAGTCAGTGAGCAGAAAAAGAAAGCCACGATCACATGCGCGCTGCTCCATCAAAGGCTTCCCAGTGAGAGACCCCTGATTGGTGTACAACCTGAAGGTCTGTGTCAAACGGGAAGGCTTGCAAAGGCTGCAGACAGTAGGTTTAAAGATTTTTTATTTTTTTCATATATCTCCATTGATAATATGCAGGGAAAAAATACATGCATGTTTTCCCTATGGGTATATCTACTAAATTGTTAGAAAACATAACTTACAATGGAGTGTTTCCTGTACTTTATATTCATTTGGTATTTGTATATGTGTTTCACTGTATTGTTGGTCAGTCTACTTGTGTGAACAAATCCTGATGGAAAAAATGATGACCCTCTTACAAGGATATTCTTTCAGGGAATGTGTGACAAATAAGACACAAACACACGCGTATAATAAAATGTATTGTTAATATTGACTTAGGCTACTGTTACAGATTTTAAAGGAATATACACAATACACATTATAACTATACCCTGTCTAAAACAAAACGATACACAGTTAAAGGGCAATACTTAAACATTTAAATGCAGCTCTTCTCCTTGCGCCTTTGTCTTTGGTAGTCTGGGACAGTCTCTATCAGTTCACCATGGCACCTCTGCTTGCTGCGCTGTCCTCCCCAAAAGATACGAAGAGAGAAAGAAAGCGACCTCCTTGGCTGGTGTCATTTTTAAAGGCTGATTCTTGCAATCCTTAACTACATATCCCAGAATCCCTTTTCCCTCTCAAAAGTGGTTTATCCAACCCCCTTTCCCAGAGAGTTCTGTCTTTACACAAGTCTTTCCCTTTGATCTCTTTCCTCCAGCTATACTGTAACATTGTGTAAGATGTGACCAGTTAGATTGTCTCTGGGTAGATTGGACAGGATGGCTTGGGAAAACACAAACGTCATGGTTACACCTAGATGTTAATTACCGTATTTTCCGGCGTATAAGACGACTTTTTACCCCTGGAAAATCTTTTCCAAAGTGGGGGGTCGTCTTATACGCCGGGTATGCTAATGCTGCAGCCGCCTGAGCACTCTATAGAGAGCGCTCAGACGGCTGCCGCACTGCCTCTCTTACCTCCTCTTCCCTGTGCAGAGTGGGTGGCCGAGCTCCTCTTCGTCCTGTCAGTCCGGCCAGGTACCGCGTGGTACACGAGATTCAGTTAGTGCTCACTTCCTTTCAGTCCGGCCAGGAACAGGTAACTGAATCTCCTGTACCCGGCTGGACTGACAGGACGAAGAGGAGCTCGGCCACCCACTCTGCACAGGGAAGGGGAGGTGAGAAGGAGGGAGGGGGGAGTAAAAAGAATGGAGGGTGTAAAACAATTGGGGGCGTGAATAAAAAATGGAGGGGGGATTAAAAATAATGGAGGGGGATAAAAAAAGAATGGAGGGGGGATTAAAAAAGAATGGAGGGGCTTTAAATGCTATTTCAGATTATCATTATTTAAAGGACCACTCTAGGCACCCAGACCACTTCAGCTTAATGAAGTGGTCTGGGTGCCAGGTCCAGCTAGGATTAACCCATTTCAGAGAAACTGCTATGTTTACTAATGGGTTAATCCTTCCTCCAATTCCTCTAGTGGCTGTCTCATTGACAGCCGCTAGAGGCGCTTGCGTGATTCTCACTGTGAAAATCACAGTGAGAGCACGCAAGCGTCCATAGGAAAGCATTGTAAATGCTTTCCTATGCGACCGGCTGAATGTGCGCGCAGCTCTTGCCGCGCGTGCGCATTCAGCTGAATGGGAGGAATGGAGGAGGATCAGAGAAAGAGAGCTCCCTGCCCAGCGCTGGAAAAAGGTAAGTTTTTACCCCTTTCCTCTCCCCAGAGCCGGGCGGGAGGGGGACCCTGAGGGTGGGGGCACCCTCAGGGCACTAAAGTGCCAGGAAAACGAGTATGTTTTCCTGGCACTATAGTGATCCTTTAATGTTTTGCTGTGTAGCTCTGTCTGCTCACTGTACATCATTGCTAATTTTTATTTGGTGTGCATTGGAAGAGGAGTAGTCTTATACAGCGAGTATATCCCAAACTCTATATTTTAACTGGAAAAGTTGGGGGTCGTCTTATACGCCCAGTCGTCTTATACGCCGGAAAATACGGTACTCTGATCTTGTGATCTGTTGTTTTAGCTGGGTGTTGTAAAATGCAACTGAAAGCATTGATCATTATCACACGGTTATCAAGTAGATGACCCCAGTTGTGAAGCCAGCCACATACACAGAAAGTGGTTCCCAAACTTTTTAGGTTGAAGGCGTCCTTAATATTTCAGTATTTTTCCAAGGCGCCCCAAGTCAGAATGTCTAGGTTGTATATCTGTACAGCGCTGCGGTATTTACTGGCGCTATAGTGTAATGTACAGTGTTGTTGTTTGAAGGGGTGCTTGTATATAATGTAAGTGTTTTAATACAGGGTTGTGTTTGTATGTAATGTTTGCGTTTGATTGCAGGGGTGTGTCTGAATGTAATGTTCACTTTTAAATGCGGATGTACATTTGTGTGAAGTATTTGGGTTTGAGTGAAGGGGTGTGTTTGTATATTTTTTTGGAGTTTGTATGTTGTGCTGGTGTTTGACTGCGTGGATGTATGCACATACACTACCACATACATACTTACACAGATATTCATACACATTAACACACTGATACATATAAATTCACCGACACATACACACAAATTCATATAGACACCGACACATACACACACACATAGATACACACATGCACCCTGACACACACAAACATTGATACATGTACACACACTGACATAAAACACACATCCTGACGCACAGATGCACATACACAGATGTGTGCGCACACACAGACACACAAATTGACACAGAAGCACACTGACATATATACACACAGATGCACACACACTTATACACATACACACACACTCATACACATACACACACTCACACACATACACTCACACACACACTCATACACATACACACTCATACATATACACACTCTCATACACATACACACTCATACACATACACACACTCACACACATACACACTCACACACACACACTCATACACATACACACACTCACACACATACAAATAAACAATCAATAAGAAGACAAGTTGAGCAAATAAGAATATGCTACAACAGTAAAGTAAAGGTAGAAACTTAGGGTGTACAACATAAAGACATTTGGCATGGAGTAAGGCATGATCCATGCAGTTCACTGCCCAAAGCAAGTCCTGATACTGATTATCTAAAACAACTTTTGTAATATCTCCAGCCACCCTCCTGTCAGCTTACCTTATGTGCCAGGAGGGTGGCTTGGAGTCCTGCTGCTAGTGGGAGTGAGGGGTCTGGAGCTCTTCATGCACCTCTCCCCTCACGCTGCGGCTGCCTCCTCCAGTGCAGTCTCCCTGTGTGACGCTGGGAGGAAGTGACAGGCTGTCACTTCCTCCCAGCCGGCTGACATTACAGGGGTCTGGTCGTGGCCTTAAAGTAACACGGCACCCAACTGTGCTCCTGTTCAGCAGTAATGTATCCCCTGTGTGCACACAGTTTGGGAACCACTGTTATATACAATATTGCAATGTTTTGTATATCAATTTCTTACACTACTATCAACACAAACGCTGAGACTAATAAGCTGCTGAAAAACCTCTCCCAGTGTGACAGAGCGCACTCATAGAACTTCAAAATAAACGGAAGAACTATTATAAGCAGACACCGTACCTGCCAATATTTAGCTCCTGCCTTCCGGGACGAAGGTTGGCAAGCAAGAGAGCAGTCGGCCTGTGTAAAGGGGTAGGTTGGCCTGTGAATGGGATGGAACACGCTTATGATGTTCTCTGTAAGTAAGAGAGGTATGAAGAACTTGTAATGATTGAGTGGCAGAGGGGCTATTGGCAGACCAGGTGAGAGGAGGTAGCGCCACTCTCTGCATTACAGGCTCACACAGTGAACTGTAACTTTATTTAACGTACCATTTGCACTCTGTCCTTTTAATACGTTAGTATGTCTCCTATTAGTCCCTGACAATTTAATATCATTGCTGTAATATGATTTCATTATTATGGCCCAAAATTTGCAATTTACTTGTTAATTCTCCATAATTTTCAGTTTTGTTTATAACCTTAATCAATTATTTAATCAGCATCCTACTGATCAGGTATCTGCAAGCTGTATTATTATTGAGCAGCAGAGAGCGCCATTGTTTCAGATATTGGGCTGAATGCCATGAAATGCTGGATCCATAGACCAGAGGCTGTCTCCTTCCTCCCCAACACACTGCAAGAGCTATAGGTTCTAGTGCTGCAGCTCTGTCTGTTATTATTACTAGTATTTTATTATTTATATAGTGCCAGCAAATTCCGTAGCGCTCTACAATGGCTACAATGGGTGCTGGTTAGCTGAGCAGAGAGCTGTAACTGGGTGCTGGTTAGCTGAGCAGAGAGCTGTAACTGGGTGCTGGTTAGCTGAGCAGAGAGCTATAACTGGGTGCTGGTTAGCTGAGCAGAGAGCTATAACTGGGTGCTGGTTAGCCGAGCAGAGAGCTATAACTGGGTGCTGGTTAGCCGAGCAGAGAGCTATAACTGGGTGCTGGTTAGCCGAGCAGAGAGCTATAACTGGGTGCTGGTTAGCCGAGCAGAGAGCTATAACTGGGTGCTGGTTAGCCGAGCAGAGAGCTATAACTGGGTGCTGGTTAGCCGAGCAGAGAGCTATAACTGGGTGCTGGTTAGCTGAGCAGAGAGCTATAACTGGGTGCTGGTTAGCCGAGCAGAGAGCTATAACTGGGTGCTGGTTAGCCGAGCAGAGAGCTATAACTGGGTGCTGGTTAGCCGAGCAGAGAGCTATAACTGGGTGCTGGTTAGCCGAGCAGAGAGCTATAACTGGGTGCTGGTTAGCTGAGCAGAGAGCTGTAACTGGGTGCTGGTTAGCTGAGCAGAGAGCTATAACTGGGTGCTGGTTAGCCGAGCAGAGAGCTGTAACTGGGTGCTGGTTAGCTGAGCAGAGTGCTATAACTGGGTGCTGGTTAGCCGAGCAGAGAGCTGTAACTGGGTGCTGGTTAGCCGAGCAGAGAGCTGTAACTGGGTGCTGGTTAGCTGAGCAGAGAGCTATAACTGGGTGCTGGTTAGCCGAGCAGAGAGCTATAACTGGGTGCTGGTTAGCGAGCAGAGAGCTATAACTGGGTGCTGGTTAGCCGAGCAGAGAGCTATAACTGGGTGCTGGTTAGCTGAGCAGAGAGCTGTAACTGGGTGCTGGTTAGCCGAGCAGAGAGCTGTAACTGGGTGCTGGTTAGCGAGCAGAGAGCTGTAACTGGGTGCTGGTTAGCTGAGCAGAGAGCTATAACTGGGTGCTGGTTAGCTGAGCAGAGAGCTATAACTAGGGACTGTCGCTGTTATCCAGGACAGCTGGCAGGTATCCACCAACTAGAGGAATAATAATAAGAAAGACATTTCGAGTAACCAGCAATGCTATAATAAGAATTTGTTTTCTCAGGCTTGAAAGGTGCGTGTAAATTTTTGTTAACGTTTTTTGCAGTTATGTTGGAAAAGCCTATGTGGAGATTTGGTGATGTTGATACCTGTTTGAATAGCGTGATAATATGTAATATGGTTTTGAAGACATGAATACGTTAACCCCTTAAGGACCAAACTTCTGGAATAAAAGGGAATCATGACATGTCACACATGTCATGTGTCCTTAAGGGGTTAACGTATGACAATGCTGAAATTTCCACAAATGATGATATAGAAGTGACTTTCAAAGAATTAGGGAAAATTCTAGCAAAATAAATTAAATAGAAATGGGAGATAGCTACCTTGGAGAGATATCTGAAAGATAAAGCTACCCCTAGGGGTCTCAGATTCTCTAAAACACCTACTTTTGAAAACAATAGAAATCTAAAATATGTTAATATGTGGAATGATGCACTTGAAAGAGTCTATGGAAATGATGAACATTGTAATACTATGTAGGAGTGAGGCTTTGACTGATCTGGACAAGGAGGTCAAAGAAATACAAAAAACATCAGAACCTGCAGTTGAAACTAAAGATTATGAGGAACTAACCAAGTACACTAAAGAGAATTTAAATAAATTGGAAGATCAGGTCAAACAAGCCAAATACAAAAATTATAAAAGGGATATGGATGACTATAAATATAATAAGGTTAGAAATTACCATAAAAAAAAAATCAAAATAATCGTGAAAATAATGGATATGGAAAAAGAAGATTTAATAATGTTACGTATAAACAGAACACATATAGTAGGAGCAGAATAGTTAGCTCTGACACTCCGAAATGGAAAACACCTGAGGATAGAAAGACAAACGAATGGACTAGAGTGGAACCTCGCAACAGACATTACAATAGATCAGAATGAAATAGAAGCCCTCAACAGAAAAAACAGGGACACAGCACTATCCAATAGATATGATGCTTTGACACATGATCAATCTGATTTTAGACAAAGTGATTTTTTAGGGAAGGCAAGAGGAAAAGTCTCGTTCTCACCCCTAAAAAGAAGGAGGGACAGAGAGGATGTAGAGGAGGAATCAGGTTACGGAAAAAAAGGAAGAATGTTCAATTGGAGGGAGTGATTGATTTATCTAATTGTATACCAAACAATGATGAAATTAGGATTTTAAATAAAGGTTTTCTGCATATATAGATATATTAAAATACTACAGAACTCTCACCTTAAAAAGATTCTTTGAAATTAATAAATACACAGACACAAGAAAAAGTGACAATCATACTGATTTGAAAAGTAAGTCTAATTTTTATGCCAGAAATTATAGAACAAGTGCCTTAGAGATATTTGAGAAATATAATAATTAAGCCTGCTGACAAAGGGGTAGCATTATTATTCAGAATACTACAAATAATTTAAACGAATGCTACCTACAATTGGAAGATATAAAGATTTATAAGACTCTAGAAAAAGACCCCACCTTAGATATGAAGTCATCTTTAGATATTCTTTTGGAAAGAGGCATAGAAGAAGGCATTCTAAATGAGGACGAATATACGTTTTTAAAAGTAGAGTTTCCAAGATTGCCTGTCTTTTACACTTTGCCAACAGTACTTAAAGGACCACTCTAGGCACCCAGACCACTTCAGCTTAATGAAGTGGTCTGGGTGCCAGGTCCAGCTAGGGTTAACCCATTTTTTTTCATAAACATAGCAGTTTCAGAGAAACTGCTATGTTTATCAATGGGTTAAGCCTTCCCCCTAATCCTCTAGTGGCTGTCTCATTGACAGCCACTAGAGGCGCTTGCGTGCTTCTCACTGTGATTTTCACAGTGAGAGCACGCTAGCGTCCATAGGAAAGCATTATGAATGCTTTCCTATGTGACCGGCTGAATGCGCGCGCAGCTCTTGCCGCGCGTGCGCATTCAGCCCAGGAGGAGGAACGGAGGAGGATCGGAGGAGAGGAGAGCTCCCCGCCCAGCGCTGGAAAAAGGTAAGTTTAACCCCTTTTCCCCTTTCCAAACCCTGGCGGGAGGGGGACCCTGAGGGTGGGGACACCCTCAGGGCACTATAGTGCCAGGAAAACGAGTATGTTTTCCTGGCACTATAGTGGTCCTTTAAGGATTTGGACAATCCACCAGGTAGGCCAATTGTGTCCGGTATAGGATCAATTTCGGCCAATCTTTCCAAGTACGTGGATATCTGGCTACAAAATGTAGTAAAAGAAATGCCATCATATTTAAAAGATACCATGGATGTAATAAAAATTATAAATAATATCAAGTGGGAAGAAGGATATCTCTTAGTAACTTCTGATGTAGCGGCACTTTATACTTCTATTACCCATGAAATAGGTTGCAGGACAATACAAGAATGTTTAGTAAAATAAGTGTGAAACCGCAAGGGATGTAATTAATGAGCGCTTCCCTGGGTGGCCGCCGTTTGTACAGACAAACGCCGGCCAGGGGGTGCGTTCGTGTTCCGAAAGGAGACACTTCCTTTGCCTGGTTTTACCCAGGGACCCTGCAAATGGAGACGGTTGACGTTCTGGGGGTCCCTGAGATTGCTGGGTACACTCTGTGGGGACAATGGCGGCTTGGCAGGATTTCTGTGCCTGGGAGTCACAGAGGTGGGAAACTTTCGCACACTGGGACTGCTAGATACAGAGGGTCCTGGGAAGAAGACCTCCCTATGGCAGGGGCGTCTTCTTCCCAGAAAACCCTGTATTTGGGTTGCGGGTACTGGGGACAAAGGAACTGGAGTTCCTGTCCACGCAAAGGCCCCTGGGAGGGGATGGACCCTGGGAGGAGACACTGAGTGGCGGGAACAAGGGACAAAGGCACTAGAGTTCTGGTCCCGTTATGTGACCACTGGGAGCGGAAGGACCCTGGGAGGGGACATTGTCTTCATGTGTGTTCCACCCCTTGCATGGGGAAAGTATAAAGCAGAGTGTGGCCAATAAAGTGTTGTTGTACCCCTGGAACTGTGTGTCGTCCGGTTACTGGGGTAAATGGGTCTCTTACTTCATTAATAGCAGGGGTAACCAGCCGGGTTACCCAGGGCCCGCTACAGACATCTTGATTTTGGGAGAAGTATGGTGCGTTTTGTTGGGCTTTTTAGCAGTCTAAGGGTCGGTTTGCTACAGAGCTAGCAGCACATGTGAACTGCAAGTTCCAGGACACGGTCACGGTCACGCTCTAGTATGACTGTTCTAAGACATTCTTGGTAATTTACTAAAAACAATGTATCCAACTAAAATGTAATCTAGAAGAAGAACAATGTATCATATTTCCACAGACTTATTTCTAAACACATTTATTGTAGCTTAAAGACACATTACTGGGAGTATTATTGCTGTGGAGCTCTGTTATACACTCAGACACATTACTGGGAGTATTATTGCTGTGGAGCTCTGTTATACACTCAGACATTACTGGGAGTATTACTGTGGAGCTCTGAGACACATTACTGGGAGTATTATTGCTGTGGAGCTCTGTTATACACTCAGACACATTACTGGGAGTATTATTATTGCTGTGGAGCTCTGTTATACACTCAGACACATTACTGGGAGTATTATTGCTGTGGAGCTCTGTTATACACTCAGACACATTACTGGGAGTATTATTGCTGTGGAGCTCTGTTATACTCAGACACATTACTGGGAGTATTATTGCTGTGGAGCTCTGTTATACACTCAGACACATTACTGGGAGTATTATTGCTGTGGAGCTCTGTTATACTCAGACACATTACTGGGAGTATTATTGCTGTGGGGTTCTGTTATACACTCAGACACATTACTGGGAGTATTATTGCTGTGGAGCTCTGTTATACCCAGACACATTACTGGGAGTATTATTGCTGTGGGGTTCTGTTATACACTCAGACACATTACTGGGAGTATTATTGCTGTGGGGTTCTGTTATACACTCAGACACATTACTGGGATCGTATATATATGAAGGAAAAATCACTGCCCAGAGCTGAAAAAAACCCTCATTGGGATTCTGTAATAGTAAGTGTGTAATAGCATCCCAGATTTAGGAATATTTACATCTGTGTTTTGACATAAGAAATACTGATTTTGAGCAGAAATCCATCATTTAAATATTTTTCTAAATTGTTATAAAATGTTTGTTTACTGTCCCTTTAACACAGCTCTCTCCACTCTACATAAACTCGGTCAGTGCCCGCATTGCCTGGAGGCTGTAGCTCACTACTTTCATGTATGACATCCTTCACATGTGGCCTACATGGCGTCAAGTGCATTTATTAGATATATAGTGCACCTGTAGGATTCACTGTGCTCTGACCCATGAGATCCCCTGACACCCATCCCTGCTGGCTGTGAACTATGCCCAGCGCCAATCTCATTCATTCTATTAAATGTGTTAGTCTTTAAATTCCATCTCGGAGATACCAGCTGCATGGTCTCCAATCACAAAGGGCTGATGATTGAATGTGTGTCGACAAGGTGGCCAGTACCACGTATAGGTACCACGTATTACCCTATAGTAAACTAAAGAATCATTGAATGGTTTCTCTTTATGGATAAATAGAATGTATGTAATTTTGTTTGTATTTATTTTCGTAGTGAGTTCAGACTAGAAGTAAAGTATCCTGGCACTTCAATATGGGATGCAACACTATACAGGGTGACGACACTTCGACCAATCCCTGTGGTCTTTATCAAATCATCCTGTGGTCAAAATATCTTCACTCTGTATCGTGTTTAAGTTAAAGTCTGCTGCTTCTACCATTGACTTTGTAAGAGGTTTGGCCATCTTGGCTGCACTGTACGATATTTCCTTTGGCAGTGTGCAGTACCTCAAGTGTCTCGGCTTAAATTCTAAATTGGGATCCGGAAAAATGTTTTCTCCCACCTACTTCTTTTTCTACTCTGCCACGGCCTTCCTTCCAGTTGCTAGTTTATGCCTCGTACGATTTTCCACTCCAAGGCTTTGTGAAGAGCTGGAGACGGTTAAAGTATCCCCTATGGGCGCTAGGCAGCCATCATCCTACTAAATAATGAGCGCTGGCAAGTAGGACCCTCCAGACGGTGTTTCAGAAGGCAGATGGTAAAAGGCTGAATCTGTATTAACTCTCTGCTATTGGGTTCTTCTATGATGTAATAATGTTACAAACATAGTGTTTTAGGCATCAATCCTGGCCCCCATGGCAGCCATCCTGCTTTAACCAAAAGGAACCATGTTTTTATCCCGCTGCATCCAACATGCTGCCATGATGTAGGAAGAGATCTCTCTGTTTGCATTGCATCGTCCCACGTGTTCTTCATAATCAGAATGTCTCTTGGTGTCTTGGTCCACGCAGGTCAGACACTGTCCTGGTGACAAACCTGTTCCGCAAACCTAGTGCATTCACTGCACTCAGGCTGTGAATGGAAATGTAGGGGGTCAAGTGCTTTATTGCAGATTAAAACTATCACATAGCAACCAAAACTACATTCCCTGTCTCACAGCCTCGCTGACAGAACGTATTCCCTCTTTTTAGTGTGTGCGTTATACTCTTGTTTTTATGCTAATAAGCCTTGCTGACATCAACAAACTGAAATGATTGGATTAATTCACTAATCTACAAATTGTGGTCACTTGGAGATGAGTTGCAAATTTAGCTTTTATCTATAGTTGAAAACGGAAGTGAGGGGGCCGCGCCGATATCAGCGCTTGGCATTGCTATCCTTCTTGATGAGCTGTAAGACTGGACTGTAGCTCATGTACAATTTGTTCGCAAGGTTTCTCAATGAGAATCCTCTGACTGGACAATGTCTGTGTTTCTGTCTTTATTTATTTGTATTGATATGAGATATATCAATATTGGAAACACAGTCATTGTAACCCAAGCGATTGTTCTTTGTGAATTAATGAGGAATCATTCCATTTCTGGCCTGGTCTCCCTGTTTCTCTGGTGATGGCCAGTCTGCGTGAACCCATCTCCACTTTACTAGGGAGAGTCTATTAGACAGACGGCTGGTCGCTGCGCCACCTGTCTTTCAGTGGCCTTTGCAACATGTTTTCTGAAGCATGGAATACATCTAGCTCTCTTACACAAACCGCAGGATTTCACAGGTTTCAAAAAAATAACACCAGCTGGCTCGACATTTGTTACCCACTAAATATAAAGCCCAGAGTTAAAATTATGCGCTATCACCAGCGATGTTATTCTTAACCATCAGAGTGCCACCGGAACGGAACATACTGCATTGACATTCTTAACCTAACGGAAATTCATAATCCCACCAAGACTTAAATTGGGACATAATGTCTGAGCGCTAAAGGGTTAACTGTCTGGCTCCGTAGAACAATTTACACGGGGGGAGTAAATTTAAACGATGAGTAGGGCTCTATAGAATTAGGAATACACATTTCTATTCATAATACTATAGTGTTCCTTTATACATAACTTTTAATAATTCAGCTAAAATCTCTGATAAAATCAAATAATCAAAAAGAGTTTGCAGTGTACTAACCTAATGATACAGAGAAGGCGAGTATATGTGTGGATAACTATCAATCAATATTTCTCTGTCCTAGGTGTAAGACCAAACACGGTTATTCACAGGGAATTTTACATTTAGGTCCAAAATAGCAGAACTGGAAGCATAGCTGGTTTGGACAATGTTTCCATTTGGCCTTAAAGGGACACTATATTCACCAGAACGCCTACAGCTTATTTGTTCTTATGAGTATAATCATTACCTTCAGGCTTTTTGCTTTTCAGACAACATGCAATGTTTACATTACAGCCTATTGATAACTCCACTGGCCACTCCTCAGATGGCTGTTAGAGGTGCTTCCTGGGGCAGTGCTGCACAGTGTGACTAACATTCAGTGTCTACACCCTCTGCATTCAGACACTGAACTTTCCTCATAGAGATGCATTGATTCAATGTATCTCTATGAGGAGATGCTGACTGACCAGGGCATCATTTGGCTCTACCTCTCAGGAAAGCATTGTGATTGCCTCAAATATTCCCTTCTGATGATGTCAGCCAAGGAGGCAGATCAGGGGCGGAGCCAGCACCAGCAGACTGGAAAAAAGGTAAGATTTTACTATATTTGGAGATCCAGGGGGACTAGATAGTGATTTTAACACTATAGGGTTAGGAATACATGTTTCTTACTTTAGTAAACAATCTTGTTAGTCTTTAGAAGCTCAAGATGGCATTGTTTTCTGATAAGTGTTATGTGTCCTTTTATATTGCATTTTTATTATTATTAAATTCTCACAATGGTCGTTTAAGAAGCAGTCCAGTTTGTTACTTTTATTGTCCCTGATAGGCTGACTCTGACAGTGAGTTGGAGGCAGCCATTACGTTCTTGTTTGTGGATTTCGTCATTTAAAAGCCCGTTTTATTCTGATTGACAGAAAGAACCTCCAATCACCATACCCACTACAAAAGCAAGGAATGACGCAGTAGGCAGTCAGTGGGACCCAGGAAGGTTGTCAAACAAACATACTGAAGCAGGCTGCGGTGATTGTGGGGCAAGGGAAGTTCTTTAATTATTTATCTCCTTTTTAAAGCTTGTTTGCCTGTATAGTTTTTAGTAATTATCTCAGAGACTGAATCTCACATTACTAATCGTCACTCTCTGCCTTCTAATAGGTACATGGATAGGTAGATAGATTATTATTAATGGTATTCATATAGCGCCAGCTTATTCTGCAGCGCTGTACACTAATAGGGGAATTTACCAAATGAGACAATAACAAAATGTAAAAGGTAGATAAGGGACCCTGCTCCAATGAGTTTACAATCTAGAGGAGGTGGGGTATAAAAACACGATAGGAAGAGTATTGAGAGAGACTGCAAATAGACGTGGTGGGAAATTAGCAGACCTGGAGGTGAGAGTGGAGTGTGGTCCTATGGGAGAGAGCAAGAGGAAGGTTTGAGAGATAGAAGTTACTCTTGGAGGCCATAGGCATTCCTGAAAAGATGGGTTTTGAGGGACTTCCTAAAGGATTGAAGACTAGGGGAGAGTCTGACAGGAGTAGGCAGGCTGTTCCAAAGGAAAGGAGTTACCCGTGAGAAGTCTTGCAGGCATGAATTTGCAGTAAGGGTGCGAGCAGAAGAAAGTAGAAGGTCACCAGTAGAGCGGAGAGACCGAGAGGGGGCATACCTATGATTCAGTGAAGACATGTAAGAGGGGCTTGTAACGGATCACCTGGCACCCCGACTGGGTACCTCCTTTGAAGGATGCTCCTAGCGCTTCCTGAGGGCTCCAAGCACTCCAGCTGACACCATAACCACCGTAGACTCCTTCAGAGAGCAAGACAGGAACAAGTTCTTAAAAGAGCTTATGAGTGATTATAGCAAGGGAAGATGCAGAGCATAGCAATCCCTTGTAGCAGATTCCCCCAATAAGAGACAAGACTCCAAATTGAGGGTGAAGTAGAACTGAAGCTTTAATCTAACACTCTGCTTTTATGAACATTTTACTCACATAGTACCGCCCACAGGGTTTTGCAGAACAACCAATCAATACGTACAATACACTCAGACACTCCCACACAAAATCCTCCCCTCTGCCTGTGATATAATTACTGAACACAATGGGCTAACGTAATTATCACAGGCAGGAAAATACACAATTTTACACAATATTCATAACTTTAAAAGTATACATCACATTCACATAAAATTTACATTACATTTTCAGAATCCACATACTTCAAATACAAACATATGTCAAAATCATACAAATTGGTCTAGTGGTTCAAAAGTTAGTTGTAAATCCCTTTTTGACCAACTGCAAGCATGGCTTGGGTGTGGTAAGCCAATTATCTCTAGCATACAGAAAATATCTCCATTTACAACAACAGTAAAAACACATAAAAATACATAATTCCTATTATACTGAACAGAACCCCCACATTCAACCTATCCCCAGATAGCTTGGATCTGAGCGCTCACTATATCCGAACAGCGCTCAGATCCCACGAACAGAATAAAATCGCCATGGGGTTTAAGTTTAACAAGGGCCATACACAGTCCAATAGAAGTCCATAAGCCCCAAATGCTGTTTTTAAAGTGCCCAATCTCCCAGGGGCCATAGTCCCAAGGCATGAGGCTGGCAATCAGTCCCCTCCAAAAACCAGTGGCAAGGTCCCTTTTGCCACAGGGCTAAAGTTGGTTAGGGCTTAATAGGTAAGGGTTAGTATTTTAAATTGACACATGTAGGGGACAGGAAGCCAGTGTAAGGATCGATAGAGGGGTGAGGTGTGAGAGGAGAGACAGGAGAGAAAGATCAGCCTGGTGGCAGCATTCATTACAGATTGTAGGGGGGGGCAGTACGGCTTCTGGAGAGACCAGTTATGAGAGAGTTACAGCAATCCATGAGAGAGATTACTAGAGCATGAACAGATAGATCTTTAGACAGTGAGATTTGTTCTCCGATATTTATCGTGATAAAATTCTTTACGATGTTCTGTTGCTCCTTGGCTGTTAAATAGAGCGTCGATGTATGCAGCGTTCTACCAGAAGATTCCATTATAAATGGCCCATCATGGAAAGTTCTGCTGTTTCAGTATTTCTACGTACTGTCTGTTTTACTTTGTGTTTGTATCTATCAGCGAGCCGGGATTTATTTACGCAGCGTGGTTTTAATGTTTAGACTGAAGCATTACACTTACAGAAACAGTTTGCATTTTGCAGAATTGACTGTGCTATATTTTCCAGTTTCAGAGCGCTACATTCTGTTCACCCATAAAAGTCGAGATTTCAGTTATTAACAGGGGGGAGGGAGGGGGTGGGGCCTTTTTAAATTATTTAACATATATGATTTGTATTAAAGCAAAATGTAACAATTTTAAAGATTTCCTTTTTCAGCATTCCGATGTGATTATTTTTACTATCGAGATTTTCCATCATATGCGCCTACAGGTTCCGGTACTTGGAGGTAAGTGGGTTCTAACAAACTACTCTGCCATTTTAATGAAGCTTCTCTGACATTATCACTGATTTGTGTGGTTATGGAATGCTAATTTACAGTTTAGTTCCATTAAATCAAGATTCTAATTAAAGTCAAGAAAAGGAGAATTTACATTTTACAATGTTTTAGAATACACTTTCTTAAAGGGGCACACCCAGCACCATAACCACTACAACTTATTCTACAGTTATTGTAGTTATTGTGGCGCACTGAGTGTTTGGGCGCGGTCCCTCTTGTGTTTGGCTTTGATTTTGGGTTGTCGGAGGTCCTGTCTAGTCCTGAATTCAATTTTCTCCATGTTTAGGCTGAATTATTATTATTATTTTATTATTTATATAGCGCCAGCAAATTCCGTACCGCTGTACAGTGGGTATTATTGGTATTTAAATAGCGCCAGCAAATTCCGTAGGGCTGTACAGTGGGTATTATTGGTATTTATATAGCGCCAGCAAATTCCGTACCGCTGTACAGTGGGTATTATTGGTATTTATATAGCGCCAGGAAATTCAGTACTGCTGTACAGTGGGTATTATTAGTATTTATATAGCGCCAGCTTATTCTGCAAAGCTTTACATTAAAAGGGGAATTTAACAAATGAGACAATAACGAAATGTTACAGGAATTAATTTTATGCTTTTTAGTAAGCTGGAGTATTGTACATCAATGGTTAACTCACACTGCCAGAACCAACATCGAAAATGTGCAGGATTAATAGATTCCCTGATTTCTCACAGATTTAATGCACCTGTGTAGAAGCAGGATTCAATGTGCGAGTGTTTGGCTGTAATGGAGCCTGGCAGATAATCTATCTATTCATGTGTGTGTTTTACAGACAATTCAAATGTTCGTTACTTTTCTAGAACCATAAACGGTTATTGTATTTTTACAGCTTTGTAATCTTGTGTATCTAAAATGGGGTGTCTTTTGCTTTAAGAGTTTTCTGTTAAAAGACTAATCTAAATATTAACGGGTAGCGCTGGCCTTGCGGTTTCCTGATGGACTCTTACTGTTAGCTAATCAGATGGCCTTTTTGTGAGCAGGCAGGTGTTAGTGCGTAGGGGATAATTGAACAGAAATCTCAGGGTAATTTTGTAGTGTGGTGATTTAATATCCCACAGATATCCGTGCACTCCAGCGCAGAATGTAGGAGGGTTTAATAAAACGCACAAATCCATTTGCATTCTCTGTAAGAGCAAAGACATAAATCCGGCTTGATTTTATATGTTAGACAATGGGTTCACAATAAAGGTGTTTGCAGTCAAAATCCCGCTTCTCCCCTCATCCCCAAATGTAATATTACAGTAATTTCTCCTGTGACATTTTGGGAGCTTAACAAAAAAGGATATTTATGTGAGGACTTTGGAGATAATAAAAAAAGCCTTATTTACTAAAGTGGAAATATTGGAAGAATTCACAAGCAAAATGTAAATGGTAACCAAGAATATATATGTACTGGGTTATTATTTTTTAATTTTTTTATTTATAGAATACATCAATAACGTGTATCTTGCATCACAATACAAAAAGTAAGATGCCATTTATTTTTTGGGACAGCCAAAATAGCAGTGCAAGAAACAGGGAGCGCTCATAGGCACAAGGTAATTTCAGAGAAAGCCTACATTAACCCCAGCATTGTACGATGTACAGAAGGTACTTTTATGTGGGGATAAAGGGAAACCCACAATAAGGTGTTTTGAGTATTTGCTATTTTGTGCCACTCATTGGGATATTGTAACGTAGCAATTTCTGATGTACAGAAGGTAGTGGTTACATTTGTGTAGAGAGAAGAACCATTAAAGTTACAGTTATGACATATTACACCATATAGATAGCCTTCCCGTAAAGTAGGGCTGTAGGGCTGCCTGTGTCAGGCTCCCGCGGACGGCTGCGAGGGGAGGCTGCACTCCGCTCGCAGTACTCACCCTCCAGCCGTCCGCGGTCCCCTCCGCCTCGTGGGTACGGCGAGCGGCATCCTTCCAGCCTCGGATGCCGCCCGCCGTTCCCTCCACGTCCCCCAGCGGCAGCATGCATGACGCTGCACGCTGGGAGACCGCCCAAGTTTATACACGCCGGGGTCAGTCACCTGACCCGGCGTTAAAGGCAAAGTGCCACAATCACAGTGGGAGGTCTAAATATCTCCCACGTGTGATTGTTAATTCTGATTGGAAATCATCCAATCAGAATTAACCTGATGGTTTAAATACTTACCTTTCCTGTTCCTCCTTGCCCTGTTGTGGTCTTTGCTTGTTAGTATTGATTCTGAACTTGTGCATTCTGGTTACGTACTCTCTGGCTTGTTATCCGACTCTGTGACTTTCTCCTACCCTTTGACCTCGGCTTGTTTCACGTTATTCTGTCTTCTGGTTCCCCTTACTCGGCTTGGTTCCTGACTATTCTTTGTGTGCTTAGCCCGGCCACTCTAAGATCCGGTACGGCACTTTGTGTGTGTGTGTGTGTTGGCGTGTTGGGTTCCCCGAATCGTGACAGCCTGTTTTCATTTACTTCAAATCAAAATAACGAGAACAAGTAGTTCTAAAAACATATCGATTGAACGCTTTAACAGCAGCAGCTGCTCCACGATGTTTGCTGTAATTGGTATCAGTGCGGTTACTAAGGAACTCTAGTTCCATCCGCCAGTGCTCGGCCACAAGGCCGCCGACCTCCCCCCCCATTCTAGTACCCCATGTCGCTCAAGGGAATCCCATATTTTGTGTTGTGCAGTATCGCTGTGAGTTTGTCCATTGGGTGATTTTGTTTAATCGTCTGTGTTACTTCCGTCATGCTAGGTGTGGTTGTGTCTAGTCATTTCCTTGCTAGTAAGATGCCAATTTTATAAATGTTAAGA
The DNA here is from genome assembly GCA_933207985.1 of Pelobates cultripes. Lineage (NCBI taxonomy): Eukaryota > Metazoa > Chordata > Amphibia > Anura > Pelobatidae > Pelobates > Pelobates cultripes. The sequence goes on along the minus strand of OW240923.1, from coordinate 3,898,318 downwards.
GACAATATAACATTTAGGATAACAGATTAGAGGGTAGAAGAAGGGGATAGAAAGCGAGTAGGCATTCTGCAAGGTGGATTAACCAACGTAATCGTTAATGGTGTCTGCATAATCTAGTATGGAGTAGAGTGATTTTTAAAGTAGCATGCACGTTAGTCTGTGTCAGTCTATACATCTATATGTTGTCTGGAATCTTGGACATACTGTCTGTAGAGCAGATTGTTCTAGCAGCTCTGTGTGTTAATGAAGGGCCTCTAACGTTGTCCAGTCTGGAAGTTAAAAGCTGAATATTTGTTATTTGTAGTGCATTATCTATATCATGTATAATGATCATTAAACACAGAGTGGTCGCCTCTAGTCTGCATTGTCCCTTTAAACTAAGGCAGGAGCTGACCAATAATGCGTTGGAGGTGAGAGTCATTCCTGGATTGTAAAGTAATGCCGCAGGCTTTACGTCATCCCTGAGCTATAGACAGGTGGTAGGGGATAGGGGTAACCTCTATGACAGATATCTGAGCTGGGATATATTCCCATTACAAACTCTCATCGACTATATGTCTGCCCCAACTGAGCCTTCAGTGTTCTCATTGCTGTCCCTTTAACACATATTAGTTGAGGATCTGTCATTCAGTGTGTTCTCTCTCACATAGCAATGTTCCCATTCTAAGCCTGGCGCTATAATGTATGCAGGCATTGTAGCTGTACACCTGTGACGGAAGCTGCTGCTGTGCGCCGATCTCAGCCTCTGTATAGCCAAACTGCACCTGCCTTTCACAGCTGATCCTGGCCTCCCTCCGAGATAAAGAGATGGAAAAGACCAGCGCTGGCAGCAAGCAAAATGACATTTCCTCTGACCTTACCTCTAATTAGTACCCAAGGCGAGAGGGGCTATTTACATGTATCTACACGCCATCAATTATTAAAACCTTCAGTAACTGCTGTACAAGCTGTTTGTGCAACTGTATCCCAAAATAGAGCTAGAAATAGCAGGAGTGGGGAAGGAGCTAGCACTTACTACCTGTATTTAAAAGGGACGCTTGTTATTTACTTACGTCGGCTATAATAATGATGGAATATCTGATAAACTACCCCTCTCGTTACCAGATAGCCAGGTCTGCTTGGCTGATTAAGAGATAGATCAGGAGCCTCTGGATTTACAAGGTGAACTTGTAGAGACCTTTCTGGATCTCTTGTAGATAGATGACCTCTGGTGGCTGAGCTTCGGTTTGGCTTATTCCTACACAACTGCGGGTTACAGGCCGCTACTTAGAGAGCAACTATGTGATAAGGGCTGATTGGGTTCATTGGGAGACGTACAAGGAAGGGATATCCCCAAGGTTTAAAGGAATACAGTCTAGGACCCAAAAGGTAGATCCCCAGATGTTTTACAACTACAGCTCCCATGGTGCGTTGTCATTCTAAAGCACTCTAAAGGCGTGCAAAGAATTATGGGAGTTGTAGTTTTGCAACATCTAGGGATCTACCTTTTGGGCACCCCTAGTTTAGGAGCTAGACCTCATTCACATCTGTCATGTAATTGAAACTACCATAAGAGGGCAGTAGTTGTAGTTCTGCCCCACTCGTGGTTCAGCTTATTTCCTGCCCTTATACAATCTGCTGGTCTTGTCACAATGTATGGATTTTGATGGACTCTGCTCCTGTATAGGGAAAGATGTATTGAATACAACGCCTCTACTCTAAACTATTCCAAAAAGTGCTCATTACCTGCGTCTAACCTAGCAGGACATTTATTTACCCCCCCTCTCCCCTCCCAATAAAGTAGAATTCACTGTAACTCTGATCCCTCAATATGGGAGCTTTATACTTGTAAACTTATTAAATGTACACTATAGAGTAATGGGATTTTCTGCTTCATTAATCACTTTATAGAATCTCTCTGGGAGACGAACCAGCGTGGAAAATGAAAGATTAATCTAGGTAAAGATTCAGGCGCTGACATTTTGCAAAACAGCACAATGAGCTGATGTATGGATTTTCTGAAACTTCGTAATATTCCAAGCATCCGTAAAAAACAGAATGTTATTTCATAAATCCCCAAATCTGCCGTACGATGAATGACAGTGCGCTGTTTGTGTATCGTGTCTCTGAGCGAGGATCCAATACCTGGAGGCTTTGATTAATATATTGCGTAGATTAAATTGCCACATCTCCTGTGCAGAGACCTGGAATAATATTAAACAGTTGAGTTGAGTCGTAAGCAGGCACCGTTTAATGCGTGATAAATTGTACCTGCTGAAAATCTGCAACTTGTTTCCGCGTAATAGATCTGAGTTAAATCAAGCCTGGAAAATGTAAATACAACCAGAAGAAAACAAACCACCTTATTTAACTTCATTGAAGTCATATGAGGTAAAGGCTGGCAAAGCATCATGGGAGCTGTAGTTCTAGTCTACCTTATGACCATCCCTGAAGTAATACGGCTCCAATAGGGTGGTTGGCTATCTTGTATTATTTAGTAGGGCTCTGTTGTAGGCTGTTCTAGCTCTGTGACCGGGCTGGAGCTGTATGTATGTCTGAATTGTCGCCTTATCAGATCTAAATTAGAATAGACTGCCTTCAGAAACTCTCCATATCTGCGATGTTTGCTTAGTCTTCCAGTTATTGCCTTGCAAGTTTACTGAAAGCCATTATCAGAGCTGGATTGGGGCGTGCAGGGCCGTAGGCAGGGTGCCTCCTGCTAGAACCATTGGATGTGTTTCTGTGAGTGGTGTGTGTGTGTTGAGTGAGTTGTGTATGTGAAGTTTGTTGAGAGACACATGGGGGACCATGTGTGTTTGTGTGTGCTTTTTAAGTGTTGTGTGTGTTTGTGTGTGTGTGTTTATGTGTGGTAATTGTGTGTGTGTGTGTATATGTTTTGCCTCCCGGCTTACCTTCCCTGGGAGGGTGAGCATTATCCCTGGTGGGCTAGTGGAGAGTGTAGTGGATCCCTGGTTGTCTAGTGGAGAGTGTGATGGATCCCTGGTGGGCTAGTGGAGAGTGTGGTGGATCCTTGGTGGGCTAGTGGAGAGTGTGATGGATCCCTGGTGGGCTAGTGGAGAGTGTGATGGATCCCTGGTGGGCTAGTGGAGAGTGTGATGGATCCCTGGTGGTCAAGTGGAAAGTGAGATGGATCCCTGGTGGTCTAGTGGAGAGTGAGATGGATCCCTGGTGGTCAAGTGGAAAGTGAGATGGATCCCTGGTGGTCTAGTGGAGAGTGAGATGGATCCCTGGTGGTCTAGTGGAGAGTGAGATGGATCCCTGGTGGTCTAGTGGAAAGTGAGATGGATCCCTGGTGGTCCAGTGGAGAGTGAGATGGATCCCTGGTGGTCCAGTGGAGAGTGAGATGGATCCTTGGTGGTCTAGTGTTGAGTGAGATGGATTCCTGGTGGTCTAGTGGAGAGTTAGATGGATCCCTGGTGGTCAGTGGGGGAGCTCCATCATACTTGCATGCCATAGTGTTTTGTTAGAATGTAATGTTTGTCTTGTACACGCTGCAGAATATGTTGGCACTATGTTAGGGCTGCACTATGGTGATCTCTCTATATACCAACAATAAGCTCGCCGGTGATTTGGTCATGTTATACGTTCTTCCAGGGTCCATCTACTCTCTATAAAGACATTTATTTTACATTTATTACATTATCTTTGTCAAGGATTCACATAGTAGGAGGACCTAATCCATACCTCCTTACAGTCCCATATCTGACAGGACAGTCCTGATTTTGAAATCTCTCTATCCTGCAACCAACTATATTGTTCTGTCTCTGCAACTCTACCTCTGGGTGGCACAAAAAGTGGAGTTCTTGGCCAGTCTATGGCTACAGTAAAACGTCTTTTTCTGTGTGCGATTAGTTTTCTTATCGCTAGCCCAAAATGCAAACTTGGCTTGCGGTTATCCCTATTGGATGAGCGATATATAGTATATATAACTAGGAGTGAATCGTGTGCAGGAAAGTTTTTTATTTTGGTCTATTTGACACATTTACAGGCGTCTCTATAACTGTATTCACCAAGACAGTCTGCGTGTATATCAAATAATATCTATACAGTTTGTACGTCAGACACTGCAAAACCATTCCTTTCAACCCAGGAATGTGATACCTCCCGTCCTGACAGCTCTGTTTACAGATTATTAAAATAACCATTTAGGACGGTGAAGCACCCTTCACTTGGCTATTATCAATCTGTGCGTCGTTGAGTCTTGATCTAACAGAGGGAGCAGGATGGATCTCCCTAATTATCTTCCGAGACTCCCAACTATTATTGTTCTTGTTTTTGGATTTCCTGTATGGTTTTATTATTTGATTGGTCTTTTAATATCTCCCCCCCCCCCCTCGATTCGGCGATGGTCCCTAGACGCTGAGTCACTGGTGACGTGTGAGTATTAGCCAGTGATTAAATGTCACTCGGCACTGAGTCACTGAGTCCTCTATCATTTTATAGGTACTGTAAATTCAGATAAGATTGAGCTAAATTAGGAGGAAGCCAAATGAAGATTTCAATCTTGGCTAGCGTGCAATAAATCTGTCTCGAAAGCGAAAATATTATAGGTCTGTATTAACCCTTTCACCTCTGTGCTCTGTTTGTTAAATGAAAAATGTATTGGAAAGTTAGACATACACAGTTAGGACAAAACATGAGGTTTGAGTGTGAATACCGGGACAGCTTTAATGGATGATTCTTATAGTATCCTTTGTCACCTCCCAACTTTACCGGATTCGCCAGGGAAGTCATGATTTTGGGGTCTCTTCACACCATTGCAGGGGCAAAAGGGGCATCTGCCCTGTGCTCCACGGGGGTTCACAACAACCCCCTATTCATGCCCCACAGCCTTTTATTTTAAATTCTCCTGAATACGGCAGGCAGACGGCTCATAGGCGGGGAAGCCTGATATGGGCGGACAGTGGGGAGAGTAGTAGGAAAACAATCGCTGTTACTGTCTCTTTAAACTAGTATCTATTCCTTCCCCTGTTAGCGCTATTTTGAATTTCATGGTTCTTACAGGTTGCCCTGTGTATATAAACACCAAAAAAACACAGCTAAGAGTCTGGTTGGTGTTTCCACCTTCCCAACACTTAGTGTGAGTGTAGCGCTGTATAAGTGTTCACAGAAGAAAAATTAACATACAGAACATACACTTACCCCTCGGAATATGTGGGGGTTGTATGTGAAAAACAAAACAGAAGACAAAAATAGTGCAATACTGTATGGCAGAATACCATCCAGGAGCTCCCCCTCCTGACCTCCCAAAATACTGTCCAGGGTCCCCCCATCCTGACCCTCCCAGATACCACCCAGGAACCCCTTCCTCCTGACCCCCCAAAATACTGTCCAGGAGCCCCCCTGCATGACCCCCCCCCCAGAAACTGTCCATGACCCCCTATCCTTATCCCCATATTCTGTCCAGGAGCCCCCATCCTGACCCCCAGATACTGTCTAGAAGCGCCACCTCCCCACCCCCCATGTGATATTTGCTCTCTCCTGTACAAGGTGAGAGGGAGAATAGCATGACAGTATTTACAATCCTAGAAGGACATACTGGAGTTCAAGATAAGGAATGTGTTTGTTATCTGGCTCAATATTTACACTTGCCACAGGCTAGTTACAATTTATCCCAGGCTAGAAATTGACCTTGTAGGCTTGCAGCGACAAATACATTTAACGCCTGGCTAGTGGATTAAGACTTGCAATCTACCAGCACAGGACAATATGTGTATATTTATTGGTAACTCGAATAAATCCAGTGACGGGATGCAGAGGGACAACCTGCGTGTGTTCTCTGGACTGGGATACAAGGGGTTAATGTTTATTGCTGAGCGTTTCGCAGATCCCTGTAATTACTTTACCCAGGAGGAAACTTGCTGCTAAGTAAGTGAATGCATTTAGCTGACTAGTCATTGGAAAAGGTATTGGAAATCAATAAATCCCTAATTTAATGGTTTTACTCCTGGGATATTATGCAGACATTATTCCCGGTCACTTTGCCATCTATTGCGTCTTGAGCTCGAGTGGAAATAAATATCGTTGATTAAAGCACCATGCATGTATTAATAACAACACAAACACCCATTACATTAAACAATCCAGATATTTAAAACCAGTTTTATGCCTCACATATTCTGCTACAGAAACAATCAATATCCTCGCACTGTAACTATCTGAAGATCTAAGAAGACAGATTAAAAAGTCCACTTTTAATGTGCGGCAGGCAATGCCTTTTAATTTGTTTATTTGTAACCAGCCAGGATATAGCAACGTTTCTATTCACTGTGTTATTAACCATGGGGGGTAACTCTACCAGTCTTTCTTCTGAGATGTGACTGCATCTTCCTACATCGACAAACTCTACGATGTCTGATCTGTGTCTGTGATAACTTAAAGAGCTATTAGAATCAATGACAATAAAATCCGTCCCGAATATGATCCAATATTGACTCAGTATGAGATCCACCACCCATTACATCATACACTAACTCAGTATGACATCCACCACCCATTACGTCATACACTGACTCAGTATGACATCCACCACCCATTACATCATACACTGACTCAGTATGACATCCACCACCCATTACATCATACACTGACTCAGTATGGCATCCACCACCCATTACATCATACACTAACTCAGTATGACATCCACCACCCATTACATCATACACTAACTCAGTATGACATCCACCACCCATTACATCATACACTGACTCAGTATGACATCCACCACCCATTACATCATACACTGACTCAGTATGACATCCACCACCCATTACATCATACACTGACTCAGTATGACATCCACCACCCATTACATCATACACTTCAGTATGACATCCACCACCATTACATCATACACTGACTCGGTATGACATCCACCACCCATTACGTCATACACTGACTCAGTATGACATCCACCACCCATTACATCATACACTAACTCAGTATGACATCCACCACCCATTACATCATACACTAACTCAGAATGACATCCACCACCCATTACATCATACACTGACTCAGTATGACATCCACCACCCATTACGTCATACACTGACTCAGTATGGCATCCACCTCCCATTACATCATACACTAACTCAGTATGACATCCACCACCCATTACATCATACACTAACTCAGTATGACATCCACCACCCATTACATCATACACTAACTCAGTATGACATCCACCACCCATTACGTCATACACTAACTCAGTATGAGATCCACCACCCATTACATCATACACTAACTCAGTATGGCATCCACCACCCATTACATCATACACTAACTCAGTATGACATCCACCACCCATTACGTCATACACTGACTCAGTATGACATCCACCACCCATTACGTCATACACTAACTCAGTATGACATCCACCACCCATTACATCATACACTGACTCAGTATGACATCCACCACCCATTACGTCATACACTGACTCAGTATGACATCCACCACCCATTACGTCATACACTAACTCAGTATGACATCCACCACCCATTCGTCATACTAACTCAGTATGACATCCACCACCATTTCGTACACTACTCAGTATGACATCCACACCACCATTCGTCATACACACTATATGACATCCACCACCATTACATCCACTGACTCAGTATGGCATCCACCACCCATTACGTCATACACTGACTCAGTATGACATCCACCACCCATTACATCATACACTGACTCAGTATGGCATCCACCTCCCATTACATCATACACTGACTCAGTATGACATCCACCACCCATTACATCATACACTAACTCAGTATGACATCCACCACCCATTACATCATACACTAACTCAGTATGTCCACCACCCATTACATCATACACACTCAGTATGACATCCACCCATTACATCATACACTGACTCAGTATGACATCCACCACCCATTACATCATACACTGACTCAGTATGACATCCACCACCCATTACATCATACACTGACTCAGTATGACATCCACCACCCATTACATCATACACTGACTCAGTATGACATCCACCACCCATTACATCATACACTGACTCAGTATGACATCCACCTCCCATTACATCATACACTGACTCAGTATGACATCCACCTCCCATTACATCATACACTGACTCAGTATGACATCCACCTCCCATTACATCATACACTAACTCAGTATGACATCCACCACCCATTACATCATACACTAACTCAGTATGACATCCACCACCCATTACATCATACACTAACTCAGTATGACATCCACCACCCATTACATCATACACTAACTCAGTATGACATCCACCACCCATTACATCATACACTAACTCAGTATGACATCCACCACCCATTACATCATACACCTACTCAGTATGGCATCCACCACCCATTACATCATACACCGACTCAGTATGGCATCCACCACCCATTACATCATACACTGACTCAGTATGACATCCACCACCCATTACGTCATACACCGACTCAGTATGACATCCACCACCCATTACATCATACACTAACTCAGTATGACATCCACCACCCATTACATCATACACTAACTCAGTATGACATCCACCACCCATTACATCATACACTAACTCAGTATGACATCCACCACCCATTACATCATACACTAACTCAGTATGACATACTCCACTCATTACATCATACTGGGGGCTGTTGTGGGGATAACTTGCAGCAAGGCTGTGATACAATATTGAGCACCAGCCCTGCTGGCTTGTTTGGCCCCATGACATGAGAATTGGCTAACTGGCAAAGGAGATCTTTGATCTTCCAAAGGCCGTGCCACCTCTCGCTTGCCTGCTGCCCAGAGGTTGTGGCCTCTGTGGCTCTTATGGCAAATCCAGCACTGATTACACAGCCCCCCGATTTCTTCTTCAGCTGATGCACACACTAACAATGCAATAATTAATGAATCCTAATGCAATCATAAACCACCCAATTAAACCTTTCCTTGTGTACCTGCATTGCTTGGTGTCAACTACATTGGCTGCCCTTAGACAATGCAAATATGTTTAGTTATAAATAAAGTGAAATAAAATGTAACCAACACATAATAACATCTTACAAACACACATAATGAAATACGTCGTACATTTAGCAATACCTGGAATTCATTTATGTTTGCCAGATAATAAAACCAGATGACCTTTAGTCAGGACGGAAAATGCGTCGAAGGCTTGCGATCATTGTAAGGCTGTCTAGCAAGGGTCAAAATATTACATTAAGTCATGGGAGGAATTAGGAATTGTGGGAAATCAATGAAAGAATTGCATTTTTAAAGCTAAAATAGCCAAATTATAAACTATTTATTTTTGGCAAAAAAAATCTACAATTTCTTTTACAATTCTCCACAAATTAATCTCTATCAGGGTTGTATGCTGAAATGTGAATTGTCAGGAATTCAAAGTCAATTTCACATTTTTAGGGCAATATATTCAATTGAGAAACATTCCCCAAGCCAGCTGTATTTTCAGTTCACTGTTTTGGGCTAAAATGTAATATATACTTTGAACACCATACTTCTACTTAGAAACATCGCATAGTTTATCACTCCACAACTAATCCAAGAATCACTTTATTCTGTCAAAAGTTTTAATATGTAAAAGCATCCAATTCCATGAAATAAATATTGTATTTTATTGGCCAAAGAAATATTGTATTTTACTATTATTTTTTTTAAAAGCACATTTAAGTCCCTAAAGATATATATTATTTTTCCATGGCTTGATTGAAAAATAAAAATGGAGAGTACATTGACGATTTTGGAAATAAAATGTATAAAAAAAAAAAAAAAAGAATTACACGTTATGTATTTTTGTTGAAGTGTGTTTTTGTTGAAAGCACCGTATGTGGCCCTTACATTCTCACTGCATGGAGTACCTTTGTGGAAGAAAACAACAGGTATACATTTTAAAAATATAGACATGGGTCAAATCAATTGTAACATCCTTTGTGGTGAGTGCAAGTTTTTTTTTTTTTTTTTATCTCGTGTTTAATCTCACAAATACAGAATATCGATGCCATGCAAAACTCATGTGGTTCTCGCTCAAAAAATATAGAGCTTTATTTTACAATTATCAGTAGTTTATTTTCTTTTAGAAAATTTAGTGATGGGAAGAGTCTCAAAAATATATATATATAAATTTGTCTACGTGATCATTTACGAACGGCATTTAGAAGTCGATGGAAACAGAACCCTGAGCGCAGTCTTCTCTGCCACGAACGTAAATTTCACAAGGAATCTCCTCCATAACTCTGTCTTCGATGCCTTGATCTGGGCAGTCGAGGGCCTGTTGTTTGAAAGTATACGTGCTTTTTTTGAAGGTGCTATTGAACGTTTTCATTGGCTGAGGTTGTGCAAAATCGTTGCGGAAAGGAAGATCCATTGAGCTGAGATTGGTCCTGCTGTGTTTTAGAGTTGCTGTTTGCGACCCACAGTGATGGTCATGAATACACCTTGAAGTGGTCGATGAACGCCTGTTTTTTTGGTAGTTCTCCAGTTCCTCTGATAGGTCTGCCAGGTCCGCAGAGATCTCCTTGTCTCTTAGTGAAAAGAGCTCATAGTGGGGAGGATCAAAAGCTTCTTGAAATCCAGTTTTGTTGAAGGTAGTCTTGCGAGCCATAATTTTTTTCCGAGGCTGCTTCACTTGGACCAGGATAGAAATTATGAGTAGAACTAACACAACACCAGACGTAATGCCAATGATAGTCCCATGGGTCTTGGTGATCTGCTCAAATAATCCGGCTTCTTTCTTTTCTGTAAGAGATAACACTTTGTTACATCATTTGACAGCCCTGTAGGAGTGCACAGGGTTTCAGGGTGGGTCAATATCCCAGACAAACGTAGACCAATGCATTTGCCAATACAACTGATATTGATCTGGCACTGGTGGTACTGGGAATATCCAAATTTTAGACTTTTACTATAGCTTTAATATAACTGACATTTAAGATCTCCCCACAATAAACTAACTTAAAGACCATACTTTAATACATAGCTAAACAATATTTATATATGTGTGTGGGGAAACCCCCCCGCCCTCCCAAAAAACCAGAATTGTTGTCAAAGTTAAAATGTTTCCCTTATAATTAATGTTAATGCTCTACATCCATTTGATATAGATAATATATAATAAATAACCATGGAAACCAGTGGAAGGTTTCTCCTGAGTCCATTGGTTTCCATGACGATTGTTCCACTTTCTGAGACCTTGCTCCAGAATTGCTATGTTCTCTGATAAGTAACACATTTATACAGCACCTTCTGCCAGGTTTGGTCCCTGGGAGAATTCCCGTCTGTATCTGGCTGAATCATACGTTACGGCTAGATTAGAACGCCTCTCACCTTTACAGTGATTCTCATCCCAGGGGTATGCGCAATTCTGGATCCCGTTACAGACCAAGGAATTATTGATACACATGTTGCTATGGCAGAAGAAGGTGTTGCCAATACAGGGGGCTGCAGAGACAGAATAATATTAAATGCTCAGCTTTCGTGTTCACAGAATAACTCTCCCTTGCGCTATCACTGATCTACGTTTCCATTAATATTAGTTTACTAAACCTGGCTTCTTAATTTTAAGGATAAGGTCATTTTCAGGAACACCCACTACACTTTGTACTTCCCAACCCTGTGAATAAACGTCTTAACAAAATCTGTTTATTCTATAACGGCTCACTGACTTTCCACTCAGATCCAATGGGATCCTGCGCTAGTCTTCACCTGACAGAGGAGCAAATTTCTCAACCTCCATACGTTGTACTGAAGCCTATTTGGTTCAGAAAGCAAAGTGCTGCATGATATTCAGAGAGTGAATGTTTTATGGGCACACATCGAGTCCTGCTGGACTTTCCTCTGATCTCCAGTTCCTTACAAAAAGTCTGTCAAAAATTCTCAAGGAAAGTGTATCGACTGACTGGGCAATCCCTCTCTCTAGACTAGTGTTTTATTGTGGCTATCTCTACACATGTTATGTGTTGGTCACACTTCCACTCTTTAGCTACACAAAGCATATATTACTCATGTTTAATGAATGCATTGTGTCATATCTGTCAATCTTTCGTTCTCTCCTTACCTTTTCTGTTTTTTATATCCAACTTTCTCTAGAATTGGATCTTATTTTAAACCGTTCCTTCATTTTGTTTCAACTTATGGTGTCTGTCATCTATCATGTTTTTATACAGCCATTGTTAAAGGACCCCTATAGGCACCCAGACCACTTCAACTTAATGAAGTGGTCTGGCTGCCAGGTCCACCTAGGATTAACCCTTTTTGCTGTAAACATAGCATTTTCAGAGAAACTGCTATGTTTACATATGGGTTAATCCAGCCTCTAGTGGCTGTCTCACTGACAGCCGCTAAAGGCGCTTCCGCGCTTCTCACTGTGATTTTCACAGTGAGAAGACGCCAGCCTCCATAGGAAAGCATTGAGAATGCTTTCCTATGAGACTGGCTGAATGCGCGTGCGACTCTTGCCGTGCATGCGCATTCAGCCGGTGACGACCAAAGGAGGAGAGTCCCCCGCGCCGAGGGAGCCCGGGGCTGAAAAAAAGGTAATGGATTAACCCCTTCCTCCCCCTTCAGCCCGGCGGGAGTGGGACCCTGAGGGTGGGGGCACCCTCAGGGCACTATAGTGCCAGGAAAACGAGTTTGTTTTCCTGGCACTATAGTGCCCTGGAAAACACTAGTCTTAAACTGGAAGAAAGAAGATTTAGTCTAAGCCAAAGTAAAGGGTTTTTACTGTAAAAGCAAAAACAATACAATAAGGATGTGGAATTCTCTGCCTGAAGAAGTGGTTTTATCAGAGTCTGTACAGATGTTTAACCCCTTAGTGACCAGACCGCATTTCAATTTTCTTACTGTTTCTTACTGGGGGGAGGGGGTGGGGTAATGTTATACCCGGGAGACTTAGCTGAACACAAATATTAGTGTTTCAAAACAGTAAAACGTATTACAGCAATGATATCATCAGTGAAAGTGCCGTTTGTGTGTTAAAAATGCAAAAAACTTCACTTTCAAATTCCCCCAAATTGCAATCAATAAAATGACTTAATTATGTAAAAATATTACACAAATATGCACGTAGAATTTAAATATATATACATATTTATTTATTTGAAGTCTACGTGTATATTTATGAAATTATTTATGTAATTATGTATATGGACATTTGTATATTTCGTATTATTTTTATTTATTTATATATACATAGATATATGTATAAATTAATTCTAAGTGTATATATATATATATATATATATATATATATATATATATATATACATACATACAAGTATAGTGGCACTCACCCTTTCAATGAATCAGTAAAAGACTGCCTTGGTGCAATCCCATGCTGGATATGTAAAGCAAAAAGGAAAGAGATGCACTCTCAGGTCTTTGTAAAAAAACTCGATATTATTTAATAACAGGTAACATACATCTGATCAGATGTATGTTACCTGTTATTAAATAATATCGAGTTTTTTTCTACAAAGACCTGAGAGTGCATCTCTTTCCTTTTTGCTTTATATATATATATATATATATATATATACATAAATTCTTTTATTATTTTTACATTTTTTATTTATTTTTAATTATTCTTTTTTTAAAATATATATACAATATATGTAGTTATTATATTATATATATATATATATATATATATATACGTGTGTAATTTTACTCTAAGTGTATTTTTATATTATTATATGTATATATTAATAAAAAATAAACTTAGTATGACGTTATATATAAGATATATATATATATATATATATATATATATATATATATACAGTTGCAAGAAAAAGCATTTGAACCCTTTGGAATGATATGGATTTCTGCACAAATTGGTCATAAAATGTGATCTGATCATCATCTAAGTCACAACAATAGACAATCACAGTCTGCTTAAACTAATAGCACACAAAGAATGAAATGTTGCCATGTTTTTATTGAACACACCATGTAAACATTCACAGTGCAGGTGGAAAAAGTATGTGAACCCTTGGATTTAATAACTGGTTGAACCTCCTTTGGCAGCAATAACTTCAACCAAACGTTTCCTGTAGTTGCAGATCAGACGTGCACAACGGTCAGGAGTAATTCTTGACCATTCCTCTTTACAGAACTGTTTCAGTTCAGCAATATTCTTGGGATGTCTGGTGTGAATCGCTTTCTTGAGGTCATGCCACAGCATCTCAATCGGGTTGAGGTCAGGACTTTGACTGGGCCACTTCAGAAGGCGTATTTTCTTCTGTTTAAGCCATTCTGTTGTTGATTTACTTCTATGCTTTGGGTCATGGTCCTGTTGCAACACCCATCTTCTGTTGAGCTTCAGCTGGTAGACAGATGGCCTTAAGTTCTCTTGCAAAATGTCTTGATAAACTTGGGAATTCATTTTTCCTTCGATGATAGCAATCCGTCCAGGCCCTGACGCAGCAAAGCAGCCCCAAACCATGATGCTCCCACCACCATACTTCACAGTTGGGATGAGGTTTTGATGTTGGTGTGCTGTGCCTTTTTTTCGCCACACATAGTGTTGTGTGTTTCTTCCAAACAACTCAACTTTGGTTTCATCTGTCCACAGAATATTTTGCCAGTACTGCTGTGGAACATCCAGGTGCTCTTGTGCAAACTGTAAACGTGCAGAAATGTTTTGTTTGGACAGCAGTGGCTTCCTCTGTGGTATCCTCCCATGAAATCCATTCTTGTTTAGTGTTTTACGTATTGTAGATTCGCTAACAGGGATGTTAGCATTTGCCAGTGACTTTTGTAAGTCTTTAGCTGACACTCTAGGATTCTTCTTCACCTCATTGAGCAGTCTGCGCTGTGCTCTTGCAGTCATCTTTACAGGACGGCCACTCCTAGGGAGAGTAGCAGCAGTGCTGAACTTTCTCCATTTATAGACAATTTGTCTTACCGTGGACTGATGAACAGCAAGGCTTTTGGAGATACTTTTATAACCCTTTCCAGCTTTATGCAAGTCAACAATTCTTAATCGTAGGTCTTCTGAGAGCTCTTTTGTGCGAGGCATCATTCACATCAAGCAATGCTTCTTGTGAAAAGCAAACCCAGAACTGGTGTGTGTTTTTTTATAGGGCATCTGTAACCAACACCTCCAATCTCATCTCACTGATTGGACTCCAGTTGGCTGACATCTCACTCCAATTAGCTCTTGGAGATGTCATTAGTCTAGGGGTTCACATACTTTTTCCACCTGCACTGTGAATGTTTACATGGTGTGTTCAATAAAAACATGGCAACATTTCATTCTTTGTGTGTTATTAGTTTAAGCAGACTGTGATTGTCTATTGTTGTGACTTAGATGATGATCAGATCACATTTTATGACCAATTTGTGCAGAAATCCATATCGTTCCAAAGGGTTCACATACTTTTTCTTGCAACTGTATATTCTATATAGATATTATAAATGTATCTCTCGCTCTCTCTCTCTCTCTCTCTCTCTCTCTCTATATATATATATATATATATATTTTGTAATTTATTAACTTTTTTAAAACTTTTTTTTACCAGCAGGGAGATTGCCTGTCAGTTCAGGCAGCCCCCCTGCTGGCAGCACTATGGACATCTATTTTTTTTTTTTATATACATTAATTTTTTTCCTTCACTTAGTGCCTTGACCCCTCGAGGCACTCAGCACAGGCAGAGCATCGGAAGCCTAAATCATGGCTTCCGATGCTCTGCCTCACTGCTGGGCGCCACGTGAGAGGGGGTATTGCATGATGCCTTGACATCAAGGCATCGCAGCAATACCGTTAGAGTGGCTGGAAGCGATCATGTAACTATGTAACAATGAATAAAATAAATGCAGGATGCAAAAGCTGTCTATGTTGCCCAGTATAATAACTTAATAATGTTTTGTTTTATCATTATGCCCACAATCAAATTATTTATATTGTGCTGGCATTTTGAGAGTCTGCATTTCCAAAAACGTGCACGCATGTTGCTAATCAAATACCAAGAAGCAAAAACTACATATTTGCCTATTTTCATTGCCCACTCTGCTGCCGCATGGCAAGTCGCCCTCAGTAATCATCACTTTGTATGTGCAGGGATTGAGCATCTCACTATATGAATACAGCTCTTGCTTTGTCTCAGTAGCCAATTTACTTACGTTCCACAAAAGATGTGAACAGCATCCGAAATCTGCTCAGCCGGCTCCCTTCATCTGCCCACATCCGCACAACGCCGGTTCCTGTCTGTAGCATCACGTCATTCGCCACTGTGCTGCAGAATTTAGCCTTCAGGTTCTCTATGGAGCTGCTACCATCATACACGGCTACAAAGTTACGCTTGCATTCGTTTGAATGTTCCATCTGATAGTCAAGAAATCTCAGGTAAATCTGTAGAAACAAGAGGAACTGTAACATGAACCTGTATGAATTGGAGTGAACTACCTCCTAGAACCAGCTGATCATATCAGTAAAGCCATGTCCTGTCTGTCTGCATTGCAAACTGGGAGTCCACACGAGAAGGACTACTCCAAACCGCCTCACTCCTTACTGGGAATACAAACATTGTAAATTAGGAATCATGGGTAAAATTAAAAGGAGTGCATTCTGCCCAGGATGTTTTATTACCAAATGATGCACTTTACCTGTGAATAGTCATACTCTATTTATTGTACTCTGGATATCTCCTTTTTATTCTAGAGGAGGATTACCATGATTTTGTGTCATGGTGGAGTATGCTGTTGAATTTCTAGACTGCGGAGTGTATCCAATGCCAAATTAATGTCTAACAACTCGGCACTCTGAAACCAGGTCTTCTATTAGTTCAAGTGGAGTCTAATCAGACTCCAATGTGACTTTATGAATAGCACATGCATTAGTCTTGTGTACCTACCTTGGCTTTTGTGGTGGCTTTGATTGTCCAAATACAGTCTACAGCTTGTCCGGGTTTCAATTTCCCATCTTGTTCCACTTGACTGGAACGTATTATTCCATCTGCACCTGACAGCTCGAATTGGCAATCTGTCACAAGAAGGGAATGATCTTGTCAATGGAATGAGGAGACCATTTACTATCTCACCATGAGAAAATAGATTGCAATCCAGTCCTGTACCTGGTATAGGATTGAGGATACCCCCTAGGTAACTGAAATCCGGATCTGTAACAAACAGGAAAAATCTTTTTTCATAAAATCATTTCTAGTACAAATACTACAAATTGCAGCATTCCCCTGAACGTGCATGTTTTAATTGGCTTCCTGATATAATAATTATTATTATTACTGCCATTTATATAGCGCCAACAGATTCCGTAGCGCATTACAATATTATGAGAGGGGGGATTTAACTATAAATAGGACAATTACAAGAGAACTTACAGGAACGATAGGTTGAAGAGGACCCTGCTCAGACGAGCTTACAGTCTATAGGATGATCAGATATTATGCACAATACACAATGGGATCATGGGATCTGCACATTACACTGGCTTTAAATCTCTTTTAAGCTGCATTCTGAATTTCAATCTCCCTGCGATTTTTGTTTCTTTCTAAGGAATACCTGGTATAAATGAGTATTTTGCCCGGAAGCCCAATCCTTCGAGTTCCTCATCAGAAGAAAACTTAATCCACATGAATCGTCCTGTCGATCTGATCACCACTGGACTCCGGAGACCACAGTATCGGTCAATCAGTGGGGAGAAGCCAAATGGGCCATCTCGGACCTCAAGATTATCAAACCGGCATTCGAAGGAAGGTTCTATGTGATATGGTTCATCAAAAGTCATCTCAATTCTTTGGCGTGGAGCAGCTGAAAAGAAGTGAATATTATGTCAGCAGGTTACGGTTTAATGGAGACTGTGTCATACCTACCCACTGCCTCTCTTCAACCATTGCACCTGGCATTTCTTTTTCTAGTACATA
>OW240923.1:3850604-3876964 GCA_933207985.1 Pelobates cultripes | reverse complement strand
GAAAAGTACCATTTATCAATAGCACGTATAGTTCTTTTCTGTTGTGTATTGAATGATGAAAAACGTCCTTTTCTTCCTATCTTTGTCCTGCTTGTCGAGATATTCTGCGGCTATTGTTGTATGACAATGTGATTTCTAATGGAAATGACTAGATAATTATGTTACTTGTCAAAAGGTATCTTCGAGTCTCAGCGAGCGGCTGTTCCCTTCTGCCGGATTTGCTAAAAGTTTGGATATAATTGTATCCAATTGCCTGGTGCCATTAAATTGACGAAGTAATCAAGTGATGTCGCGGTAATTGCTGTATGAATAACGCGTGCTCACAAAGATTCCAGGGTAATATAAGAGAAGGGCAGCGTGTACTCCACAAATCTCGATGGTTCTAACCCTTCCGTAGGACGAGAGACTTGTTGCCATTATCTGGGATAAAAACTTCAACACCAACAAGCATTTATCGTGTTTTTTGTGTGTGTGTGTTTTTAATATGTAAATATGCTTTACTAAACACAACACCAGTGAATTGTGACAAACTGGAAGTCAAACGTATACAATGAAAGCTGTAATAACAGATAAACGTACGCTGTGAGCTCGCTGTAGCGGTTTTGCTCCCTACAGTCCAATGGCATTATCCGACGTATTCATATAAACTGAGGTTTCTCCCAGCGCAAAGAAACCACCCTTCATCGCACCCATTCCCCAGCACTCTCAGCCAATCAATATTAACACTGATAAGGAGTTTGATTAAAAAAATTCAAACAAGGAACAAAGTGTCGGGACCACACCAGGAGACCCTAAACAACAGAACCACCAAAGTGAGCTGTAATGAATCTGGTGCCTGGCGTGGCCCTTTAAAATATACAGGAATTAAAGCAATGTTACCTTACAATGTGCAAATTGTGCCCAAGTCAATGTTTAGTAACAGACCACCCGCCAGCTTTGGAAGGGGGATAAGGAAAATGTACAGCTGGTTGGCATGATCTTATCTATAGGTAGGTACTATGTAACAATGCGGAGACAGGAGGGTTGTCAGAAAATATATCGGATTTGGAAGATTAAAGTCATGGTGTAAAAGGACCCCCCCTATATTGGGACCCCATCAGCCGTGTGGAATACAATCCAAATTAGGTCACAATAGACAGAGGGGAGTTTGTACTAATACGGATATGTCACAGCAGATTGTATGTTGGGAGTCCCCCCCAGTTTATTAATACACATCGGTCATGTTTTCAGTACAAAATGTGCCGTTTTCAAGATGGAGATGAAGAGATTATTTATCCTTATTGCCCTTCTTCCTAAAGGTTATGGAAACCATGTCAGAATGTTAATAGGCTAACAGGGCTTAAATACTCTTTTCACTTCTCACAACTCGACTGTTAAAAACATGACTGCTGGATGACTTCACCCATCAATCAATTTACACGGCAGCGGATTCGCAGTCTGACAGAGTTACTAAGGAAGGGAAATGTCTGAGCTTCAGGACACATTGTGAAAATGACAAACAAAACAACATGGTTTTCATAGCATATCTTACCATGCTAAAAATAAAATCACAATAACAGGCAGACATAAACCAAATAACGTAAAGGCTTTGAATATTTCACAGCAACCTGGGACGATACAGTGACTCACACAATTACATACAGACTCCCTACGACAAATTCTGCAATTAGAACTTTTCTTTTACCTTCTGTCAGAGTGCACATATTCATGTTTCATCAGTTTAAAGCAGATTTGTAACAAGAATATTTTTGTACATAAAGAAAGGTCAATATTACTTAATTTTGACCGTTACTTTTTTTTATATATATTATTCACGGACAGCTGCCATCTGAGAAGGCAAAGACAGGGCATTTCATGCAAACCAACTTATATTTCCCACAATGCCTCTCATTTTGGAAAATCTCCCATAAACAGTCCCTATAGATCAGTGTGAACTCACTTCACAGACACAACTTTTGTCAGCTGGGAACCACTGGCAGTGAATGGCGACTTGCTTTAAGAGAAGAAAGCGATTATTAAAGTGTTTACAGACGCACTGCCTGACACGATGTTATAGACATGTCTGCTAGCTGTTTGACAAAGCATATGCAGTAACACAAACATTAAATATCAGAGAGTGAGAGTCTGTCTTTAAGACACTGTTACCCCTTGAAATCAAGAAAAACTTGCAGTTCGTCTCTTCGTCATAGTACGGTCCATCGGCGCGCAGTCCGTCTCTTCGGCATCTTATACGGTCCATCAACGTGCAGTCCGCCTCTTCGTCATAGTATATGGTCCATCGACACGTCTGTCTTTTCATCATAGTATGGTCCATCGGCGCGCAGTCCGTCTCTTTGTCATAGTATACATAGTATCGTATATGGTCCATCGACGTCCGTCATCTTATACGGTCCGTCTCTTTGTCATAGTATATGGTCCATCGACACGCAGTCCGTCTCTTCGTCATCTTATACGGTCCATCAATGTGCAGTCCGCCTCTTCGTCATAGTATACGGTCCATAGACGCGCAGTCCGTCTCTTCGTCATCGTATATGGTCCATCAACACGCAGTCCGTCTCTTCGCCATCTTATACGGTCCATCAACGTGCAGTCCGCCTCTTCGTCATAGTATATGGTCCATCGACACGCAGTCCGTCTTTTCATCATAGTATGGTCCATCGATGCGCAATCCGTCTCTTTGTCATCGTATATGGTCCATCGACACGCAGTCTGTCTCTTCGTCATCTTATACAGTCCATCAACGTGCAGTCCACCTCTTCGTCATCGTATATGGTCCATCGACACGCAGTCCGTCTTTTCATCATAGTATACGGTCCATCAATGTGCAGTTCGTGATGTTTTCCTCATCTTCTAATCTGCAGGAATTTGTCTTCTGTGCGACCCAAATCATGTCGGCTGGATTTAGATGGAAAATAAAGCTTTTTTTTATATCAAATCGTTTAATGTTTTCATTGAGTCTGCAATTATTATGCGGCAAGTCACAGTGAGGGAGAAATTTCACCTCCTAGAGCTTTACAGT
Source organism: Pelobates cultripes (assembly GCA_933207985.1). Classification (NCBI taxonomy): domain Eukaryota; kingdom Metazoa; phylum Chordata; class Amphibia; order Anura; family Pelobatidae; genus Pelobates; species Pelobates cultripes. The sequence goes on along the minus strand of OW240923.1, from coordinate 3,873,945 downwards.
ATGACGCCCTTCAACCAAAGGCTTTTAATTTGAGTGCAGAACAATAAAGACATTTGTTTGTAATGAGTACCTATGGTAAGGGATCTAATTCCATTCTGTAATGGCCAGAACAGAGATCCAGCTATTACCAGAACAGCTCTTTACACAATTATATTTTATCATTTATTTCTTCCATAGCTGAATGAAAACACGTCCTGTTTGTGTATATTATGGGAGCGAGCCACAGAGGTGGGCGGTGAATACACAGGGAATTGTGGAGAAAAGACGATCACATTGGAAAACCTGTTTTAAATAGCTGGCTTTAAAAATAAAATCCCTCATATCGTCTATGTTTAAGAAGTGTCATTTTGGGCTAAATGTAGCTGGTGGGAGGAGAACATGCCAGAATGTTTCCCCACAAACTCTCCAATCCTGTATGTCATGGTTGTATTTGTGTATTTCTTAAATGGTAAGTGATTGTGTGACCACGTTTGCCTTCCTTGGACATGGACTACAGATGGGCAGATCTTGCTAAGATAATAAATGACAGTCATTTTCAGACCACAAATAAAGATCAGGCCCTGCCAAATCTTCAAAATCCTCATTTAGAGAAATTCAATTTTAGACCTGTGCCTGTTAGTGTCATTAATAAACATCTTAATAATTTAAAAATGAAAAACCAGTGTGGACCAGATCAAATCCCAGAAATGTTGCTGAAGCTCAGTGAACCAGCAATTGCTAAACCCGTCATTACCCTTATCAATGAATCCCTGGTGTCTGGACACATACCCAAACTTTGGAAGACTGCAAAAGTTGTACCTATTCATAAAAGTGGTGACAAGACTTTGGTATCTAACTTTCGCCCAATATCATTGCTCCCGGCACCTGTCATGGTTGAATATATTGATTACCTGTTATTTTATATATATATATATATATATAGTTTACAAATACAAAAAGATAAGTCCTGCGCTCACTCCCATCACTCCTGGGCAGCAGCAACGACCACAGTACACATCAGCCCCAATATTTACAGTAAAAACCAAAGAAAAAGTTACCTGCGCTCTCTCCTAAATCTCTATGTATATTTAAACAAATGGAGGTCATCTAGTTACTCCAATGGTCATTGGAAGGAATGCCCGCCTGCCAATGTCAAGGCAGACCCCCCTAGGTGGGTCCTATACTGACCCTTCACCTTGCTTCCTCGAGTTTCAGGCAAAGATATCTCTAATGAGACAGAGAGGGTTATTTTTTATTTTTTTTAATATAGTTTGTATATTGTATTTTTGGAATATTGTATCCTATTGTAACAATGCAATGTTTGTCGGCCCAGGACATACTTGAAAACGAGAGAAATCTCAATGTATCCTTCATGGTAAAATATTTTATAAATAAATAATTTGCTAAAGGACTCTGTTAATTCCTTTATAAAAAGTGTGTATATACCATCTCAATCTCCCTTAATGCTCTGTAACAATAAAATAACTAGGTTAAAGGACCACTATAGCTCTAGGATTTAGGGCCCCACTTAGTTGAGATACATTACTGAGATACTTCATTGAGAGATATCACGCAGAGACAGATCACAGAGACAGACACACAGCATAGAGACACAGCTAAGAAACAGAGACACAGCATAGAGACACATCAAAGAGACAGACACAACATAGAGACTGTGCAGAGATACATCACAGAGACAGCACAGAGACACATCACAGAGACAACATAGAAACACAGCTAAGAAACACAGCATAGAGATTGCACAGAGATACATCAGAGACAGAGAAACAGCATAGAAACATATAGATACAGAGACACAACATAGAGACACATCACAGAGACAGAGACACAGCATAGAGACACATTACAGAGACACAGCATAGAGACACATCACAGAGACAGAGAGACAGCATAGAGACATATCACAGAGACACATCACAGAGACAGCATAGAGACGGAGACACAGCAGAGAGACACATCACAGAGACAGAGAGACAGCATAGAGACACATCACAGAGACACATCACAGAGACACAGCATAGAGACACAGCATAGAGACAGAAACACAGCATAGAGACACATCACAGAGACAGAGACACAGCATAGAGACACATTACAGAGACACAGCATAGAGACAAATCACAGAGACAGAGAGACAGCATAGAGACACATTACAGAGACAACATAGAAACACAGCTAAGAAACACAGCATAGAGATTGCACAGAGATACATCAGAGACAGAGAAACAGCATAGAAACATATAGATACAGAGACACAACATAGAGACACATCACAGAGACAGAGACACAGCATAGAGACATATAGATACAGAGACACAACATAGAGACACATCACAGAGACAGAGACACAGCATAGAGACACATTACAGAGACAACATAGAAACACAGCTAAGAAACACAGCATAGAGATTGCACAGAGATACATCAGAGACAGAGAAACAGCATAGAAACATATAGATACAGAGACACAACATAGAGACACATCACAGAGACAGAGACAGAGCATAGAGACACATTACAGAGACACAGCATAGAGACAAATCACAGAGACAGAGAGACAGCATAGAGACATATCACAGAGACACATCACAGAGACACAGCATAGAGACACAGCATAGAGACAGAGACACAGCATAGAGACACATCACAGAGACAGAGACACAGCATAGAGACACATTACAGAGACACAGCATAGAGACAAATCACAGAGACAGAGAGACAGCATAGAGACATATCACAGAGACACATCACAGAGACAGAGACACAGCATAGAGACATATAGATACAGAGACACAACATAGAGACACATCACAGAGACAGAGACACAGCATAGAGACACATTACAGAGACACAGCATAGAGACAAATCACAGAGACAGAGAGACAGCATAGAGACATATCACAGAGACAGCATAGAGACGGAGACACAGCAGAGAGACACATCACAGAGACAGAGAGACAGCATAGAGACATATCACAGAGACACATCACAGAGACACATCACAGAGACACAGCATAGAGACACAGCATAGAGACAGAAACACAGCATAGAGACACATCACAGAGACAGCATAGAGACATATCAGATACAGAGACACATCACAGAGACAGAGACACAGCATAGAGACATATAGAGACAGAGACACAGCATAGAGACATATAGAGACGGAGACACAGCATAGAGACACATCACAGAGACAGAGACACAGCATAGAGACACATCACAGACAGAGACACAGCGTAGACACATATCACAGAGACCGCATAGAGACGGAGGTCGGAATCATATATTGCCCCATGTTCCATCATTCCATACATTTATTGTAACAACACGCACATACAGCCAAACCAAGCTATACAGGATTACAGGCAGTATCCAGTCTACAGAGTTCACGAACCCTAATATTTTAAAACCCTAAGTGCAGGGATGCTCACTGTTGCAGAGCTGACACTTCACTTTGTATCACACACCCGGATTATAAACGGTGAGATGTGTGCTTCTAAAACAACCCTGCCCACTGTCAGACACAATGAGCACAATATTAGTCAAATAAAGTAATGAAATAAAATATAAAAACTGAATTAAGACCACATCAGGTTTCTCTCACGGACTTTAGTCCAAACGCATGTAGCTGTGTTCACAAGGGACGAGAAGATTATGAGAGGGGGAAGAGAGCAATATTGATAGAGGAATTCAGTAAGGCTCTGGCGCAGCATTTCCACAGACAGGAACGCATGACAGACAGGAGATTAAAGCTGCGTTTTCTGAAATCCAAAGCAGAATTTCTTAAAGGGACACTATAGTCACCAATACAACGTTTGCTTAATTAAGCAGTGTTTGTGTATAGATTTTGCCTCTGAAGTCTCACTGTTCAATTCTCTATCATATCGGAGTTAAAATTACTTTGTTTCTGTTTATGCAGCTTAGTCACACCTCCTCTGGCTGTGACTGACATAGCCTGCATGAGAAAAAAATGGTTCCATTTTCATTTAGATGTAACTTACTTTAAAAGTTATCTCCTGCTCTGTAAATTGAACTTAAATTACATACAGGAGAGTACTGCACGGTCTAGCAAGCTATTAACAGAGCAGGAGATAAGAAAATCTAAATTAAGCAGGGTTTGCAGTATAGGAAGTGTAAATATTAGATGACTCTTTACAGGAAGGGTTTATGAAGGCTGTCATGCAATGATGTATGGCCAGGGCTGCATAAACAAAGTGATTTAACTCCTAAATGGCAGAGAATTGAGCAGTGAGACTGCAGGGGCATGATCTATACACTAAAACTGCTTCATTAAACTAAAGTTCTTTTGTTGACTATAGTGTCCCTTTAACTAATCCCAGGGAAACCATGACTGTGCCCAGAATGGAATAACCCTGTGCTTGAATATAGGTCTTAATGCCACCATATCCATCATGTCCACAGTGGCCTGGCCGCCAGGCTGTGACTACCAAGGAGGCGCCATACTGCAGAGACATCTTTACCATAACCACCACAGCAAGCTGTGCCACGGTGATTCGCATGTCCCTTTTACTCGCAGAACAAGGCACAACTAACACAAGCAGTGAATTAAAGCTTTGGTTAGTTATGGCGGGGCAGGCAGGCACAAAATTATGGTTTGGAAGAAAATAAAATGACATATTTTAAGAAAGATATGAGTCACTATTTAATTAATTATGATAACTTAGTGTATAATACACACTAACACAAATGTAACTATGACGAGAGGCGTGACCTGTGCAAATGTGCTGTGATGGGGTCTAAAGGAAAGGGGTATAATTACAGGATGAAACTGTCCATTAATTAAAAGGGACATTTTGGTATAACTATATTTAAACATATAAAACGGATGAGTTGCCAAAACCCTGCATTCAGAGGACTGAGAACAACAAATGTCTATATAGCGTCTCCAGTCTGTGACTGATTGAATTTAATTCTGCATTACAATAAATGAAGCCGTATCACACCTGGCGAGGCTGGGATTTTAATCTGATTAAGGGATACTAGGTAGTCGTATGATTTGATTAATGTATCTAATTCATGGGAAGAGTTCTCACTGTACCTACAGCAGCATCTCCACGAGAAAGATTTACAAATTATTTATTGGGGAAAAAAAGAGAAACATGGATCCTGCTAAACATAATATTGAGATTTAAAAACCAGATAAAATGTTTTGACAAATCGCATAATGTGCTTCCACTGGACTCAGTTTACAGGCTCCTCGGCGTAGAGCAGTTACAGTCATTCCTTCACAAACAAATGTACTTTTAAGTCGGTCCATTTAGTAAAATATTAGGTATTTTATTCCGCTCTCCACTCTATTGTCTATTGACAGTGACTCCTCGAAGCAGAGCATATCAGGCTGCTGTCACTGATCCAAACAGTTAGATAGACTGACTGCTGTCTGTAGAATACTCAGGGAACACAGTAGCTCACACTGGAGGGGACAATTAACCAACCCCCCTTCCCCCTCCCCCCCCAATATCTTTTACACTAAAGGGATACGGACATTACAATGTAACTGCTGTCTGTAGAATACTCAGGGAACACAGCAGCTCACACTGGAGGAGGCAATTAACCAATTCCCCTCCGCCAATATCTTTTGCACTAAAGGGATACGGACAGTACAATGTAACTTCTGTCTGTAGAATACTCAGCGAACAGCAGCTCACAATGGAGGGGGCAATTAACCAAAAAAAAAACCAATATCTTTTACACTAAAGGGATACGGACATTACAATGTAACTGCTGTCTGTAGAATACTCAGGGAACACAGCAGCTCACACTGGAGGAGGCAATTAACCAATTCCCCTCCGCCAATATCTTTTGCACTAAAGGGATACGGACAGTACAATGTAACTTCTGTCTGTAGAATACTCAGCGAACAGCAGCTCACAATGGAGGGGGCAATTAACCAAAAAAAAAACCAATATCTTTTACACTAAAGGGATACGGACATTACAATGTAACTGCTGTCTGTAGAATACTCAGGGAACACAGCAGCTCACACTGGAGGAGGCAATTAACCAATTCCCCTCCGCCAATATCTTTTGCACTAAAGGGATACGGACAGTACAATGTAACTTCTGTCTGTAGAATACTCAGCGAACAGCAGCTCACAATGGAGGGGGCAATTAACCAAAAAAAAAACCAATATCTTTTACACTAAAGGGATACGGACATTACAATGTAACTGCTGTCTGTAGAATACTCAGGGAACACAGCAGCTCACACTGGAGGGGGCAATTAACCAAACCCCCCAATATCTTTTACACTAAAGGGATACGGACATTACAATGTAACTGCTGTCTGTAGAATACTCAGGGAACACAGCAGCTCACACTGGAGGGGGCAATTAACCAAACCCCCCCCAATATCTTTTACACTAAAGGGATACGGACATTACAATGTAACTGCTGTCTGTAGAATACTCAGGGAACACAGCAGCTCACACTGGAGGGGGGCAATTAACCAAACCCCCCCCCAATATCTTTTACACTAAAGGGATACGGACATTACAATGTAACTGCTGTCTGTATAATACTCAGAGATCCCAGCAGCTCACACTGGAGGGGGCAATTAACCAACACCCCCCCAATATCTTTTACACTAAAGGGATACGGACATTACAATGTAACTGCTGTCTGTAGAATACTCAGGGAACACAGCAGCTCACAGTGGAGGGGGCAATTAACCAAAAAACCCCAATATCTTTTACACTAAAGGGATACGGACATTACAATGTAATTGCTGTCTGTAGAATACTCAGGGAACACAGCAGCTCACACTGAAGGGGGGTAATTAACCAAACCCCCCCCCAATATCTTTTACACTAAAGGGATACGGACATTACAATGTAACTGCTGTCTGTAGAATACTCAGGGAACACAGCAGCTCACACTGGAGGGGGAAAGTAACCAAAATATATATATTTATATTTATTTACACTAAAGGGATGGGACATGACAGTTCTGCAATGTAGGAAATCTAAGTTTACGATAGAATATATCAAGAGTTAAATATTTGCAGTTGTTTCCGTTTAATATCTACTGAGAATCCCACATTTAGGCAGCTTGATGTTGCCTGGCAGCTAAAGAGATTTAATTAGTTTGTAATGCTAATGATGTCATTAGTGAAATTAAGTGACTCATACTTCAGAATGGAATGCTTTAGCTGGATGTACCTTCTATTAAAGAGTCATAATGTTGCTCTATTTATATAGCAAACAGCCCAGGGGGGAGGGGGGGGGGTAATGGATATGATATACTGCCCCAAGCCGCAGTACGTGGTTTTGCTGGGTGGACATATTACAATCTCTGTGCATGGTAGGTACCCCTCACTCGTGTCTGTATTTATCTTTGGTCTTTGTGCATGGTGGGTACTTACCTGCTGTGACTATTAGAGAGTCTGTCCCCCACTCATGTTAATTATTATAGGACTTTTCTATATCAAATCTCTCATCCCAGCTCTGCCTGTCATAGTCTGTTTAATAGCCAAATCACTGATCGGCCCCTCATAGTCTCAACAGATTTGGGGGCAAATGATTTTGCAGCAGGTCAGCCTATATCTCAACTAAAACAAAAATAAAAACATCATTGTATTTACTATACCTACCTCCAATTACTTTGCTATTCTGTCTCAAATGAAGACGTTAAGAGCTGAAGCTGTAAATGAATTTCTGCAAATGGTAAAATAGAAAATCGACAAAACATGAACTGATATCAAAGTGAAAACAAAAAAAGAACAAAGATAACAAATCGAGCGATTGACCGTGCTATGAAGCCTGCAAATCACAGTAATTAGAATATGCAAGCTTTCCTGGAACAGAGAGCTGTTTAATTTAATAACCTCTGCATTATTGATAAAGCACTGCTACAGGTAATTGGAGAGTCTGAATTTAGATCCCCTCTTTAAAAATGTAACCAAAATCACATGCATCTGACCTTGAATACCCAATTTCCTATAAAGAAGGACTCCAGGCATCCAATAGGCTGGCACAGTGTGGTATTAAAGGGGCAATCGTAACACCATACCCACTGCAGCTCAGTGTAATGTCTGCTACCAGTAGTCTGCGACACCTTCCTCTTTGTCATTTAGAAAGCAATTTGACAAAATCTGGGTCTCTGCACAGCACCCATACCATGCCCCCTCCCCGGCAATACCACGGATCCTGGGGCTCTGCACAGCACCCATACCATGCTCCCTCCCCGGCAATACCACGGATCCTGGGTCTCTGCACAGCACTAATACCATGCCCCCTCCCCGGCAATACCACGGATCCTGGGGCTCTGCACAACACCCATACCATGCCCCCTCCCCGGCAATACCACGGATCCTGGGTCTCTGCACAGCACTAATACCATGCCCCCTCCCCGCAATACCACGGATCCTGGGTCTCTGCACAACACCTATACCATGCCCCATCCCCGCAATACCACGGATCCTAAGTTCTGCACAGCACTAATACACCCCCCAAACCACACCCCACACCCATACCATGCCCTCCCCGCAATACCACGGATCCTGGCCACACACACACCCCCAAACCACACTCTCTGCACAGCACCCATACCATGCCCTCCCCGCAATACCACGACCCTGTCTCTGCACAGCACCACCACTCATGCCCCTCCCCGCAATACCACGGATCCTGGCCCTGCACAACACCCATACCATGCCCTCCCCGCAATACCACTGACTCCTGTCAGCACACAGCACCCATACCATGCCCTCCCCGCAATACCACGGGATCTTGGCTCGCACAGCACCCATGGGCCATGCCCTCCCCGCAATACCACGGATCCTGGGTTCTGCACAGCACTAACATGCCCTCCCCGCACACATTTGATCCTGTCTCTGCACAGCACCCATACTATGCCTTCCCTCCCCGCAATACCACGGACCCTGGGTTCTGCACAGCACCTATACTATGCCCTCCCCTGCACACACGGATCTCTGGTTCTGCACAGCACCCATACCATGCCCTCCCCTGCACATACTACTTGACTTGGTTCTGCATTACCTATACTATGCCCTCCCCGCACACCATCGATCCTGGAGCTCTGCACATTACCCATACTATGCCCCTCCCTGCAATGCTCATTTGGGATCCTGGGTTCTGCACAGCACTCCATACCATGCCCCTCCCCGCACAGCTTCACGGACCCTGGGTTCTGCACAGCACCTATACCATGCCTCCCCGCAATACACATCGGATCCTGGGCTCGTACATACCCATACCATGCCTCTCCCCTGCAATAATATTTGATCTGGAGCTCTGCACATTACCTATACTATGCCCCTTTCCCGCAATACCACGGATCCTGGGTCTCTGCACAGCACCCATACCATGCCCCCTCCCCGGCAATACCACGGATCCTGGGTCTCTGCACAGCACCCATACCATGCCCCCTCCCCGGCAATACCACGGATCCTGGGTCTCTGCACAGCACCTATACCATGCCCCCTCCCCGGCAATACCACGGATCCTGGGTCTCTGCACAGCACCCATACCATGCCCCCTCCCCGGCAATACCACGGATCCTGAGTCTCTGCACAGCACCCATACCATGCCCCCTCCCCGGCAATACCACGGATACTGGGTCTCTGCACAGCACCCATACCATGCCCCCTCCCCGGCAATACCACAGATCCTGGGTCTCTGCACAGCACCCATACCATGCCCTCCCCGGCAATACCGATCCTGGGTCTCTGCACAGCACACCATACCCATGCCTCCCGGCAATACCACGGATCCTGGGGCTCTGCACATTACCCCCCCCACCACACAACCAACCTCTCCCGCAATACCGCGGATCCTGGGGCTCCTGCACAACCAACCACCCCCCACCCACCCACACCCATACCATGCCCCTCCCGGCAATACCACGGATCCTGGTCTCTGCACAGCACCCATACCATGCCCCTCACCTCGCAATACCACGGATCCTGGGTCTCTGCACAGCACCTTACACATGCCCCATCCCCGCAATACCACGGATCCTGGGGCTCTGCACAGACCCATACCGCCCCTCCCCGCAATACCACGGATCCTGGTCTCTGCACATACCCATACCATGCCCTCCCCGCAACAACCCACGGATCCTGGGTCTCTGCACAGCACCCATACCGTGCCCCCTCCCCGGCAATACCACGGATCCTGGGTCTCTGCACAGCACCCATACCGTGCCCCCTCCCCGGCAATACCACGGATCCTGGGTCTCTGCACAGCACCCATACCATGCCCCCTCCCCGGCAATACCACGGATCCTGGAGCTCTTGCACAGCACCCATACCATGTCCCCTCCCCGGCAATACCACGGATCCTGGGGCTCTGCACAGCACCCATACCATGCCCCATCCCCGGCAATACCACGGATCCTGGGGCTCTGCACAGCACCCATACCGTGCCCCCTCCCCGGCAATACCACGGATCCTGGGGCTCTGCATTACCCATACCATGCCCCCTCCGGCAATACCACAGATCCTGGGTCTCTGCACAGCACCCATACCATGCCCCCTCCCCGGCAATACCACGGATCCTGGGGCTCTGCACATTACCCATACCGTGCCCCCTCCCCGGCAATACCACGGATCCTGGGGTTCTGCACAGCACCCATACCATGCCCCCTCCCCGGCAATACCACGGATCCTAGGGCTCTGCACAGCACCCATACCATGTCCCCTCCCCGGCAATACTGCTGATCTCGGGGCTCTTAGTGGAAGGTGACAACTGAACTACAGTTCCCAGGAAACCTTTGGCAACATATTGTTTTTATGGCCAGCATCAGTCTCTCCATTCCAATACCCCTTAGCCAGCACTAACTGCGTCACTGATGTAGTTACCATAGCACAGCACATCCAATTTAGTTTCTAGCTATGGAGGGCAGTAGTACTGCATGCATGAGAGTTCTCCTGCTCTATCCATCAGTCAGCTACTCAGCACAGTAGTGTACACCAAAAATTTGATTGACAGCTTGGAAAAATACCTAATTTCAAATAGGTTTTGCTTCCAATCTACACATTTGCTAGTAAATCTGCTAGTACAGTGCAGGGATGACATTATATAAGTTCTGTTGAATGAGCATAAAGTAGGAAAGGCTCACTTTGAGTGCGCACGGCGCAGGGATTTACAGTACACGCAGAGAAATCTGTATCCATGTTCATATGTGATATTATTATTTGTGTTATATTTGAATGCATTATCTGTACAATACAATATTAATAATGGCCATTTTTAGCTCAGATTGACCCTTTAGGTTTTATAATATCCCAGCATGCAAATCTGTGCAAATTGTCGTCCTTAATGCAAAGGTTTAATACAGCTCGTAATGTCCCCATCATTCCAGTATAATATTCATAGCGTTTGTGTAACGCCTGCTTCAATCTCTTACGGGAGAACATGTCAAACATATTGGCAAAGGTCACGCGTGAATGCTACATAAATAGCTTTGCATTTATTCTCTGTCACGTCCACAATAAAGCAATGTATTCGAAAAATGACTGCGAAGTGAGAGATCCATATATCAGCAGCACTGATATAAAACACCAGCTGTTAAGACACCCCTTGTGTCTTTAAATAAAGCCGCCGTTTAGTCGACCTTCCCCTGCTGCAGTACCAATAATCTCCGTTCGCATAACCGTAGTGCACGAACCAAACTCAGGGGAAGCGGCAATCTCCCGACCGGGATCAGTGAAAGACTCCAACCTCCCGAATGGAACTCCACGAACAGCTGCTAGCCGCCGAACAATAATATCCACCAAGCGGCTTTCGGTTCCATCCAGCAGTCTCTAAACGCAAATAATAAATCCCCCCAATAACGAGACAGAAGCTCCGCATTGAGGGTCAAACAGGATCTGGCTTTACTGTGGGCTACCTGCCCGTATTTATGCAGGTCTCCCACTTGGTGGACACTCCCCTAGGGGACCAAATGGGAGACTTAAATGACAGACAGATATGGGGACATTCCAGACACACAGACACAGTTTTTACCCACAATGCACTATGATTCCCTCCCCTCTGCTCTGGAGATAATTACCAAGTAACTCAATTATCTCCAGGACAAAGCCAGTCGCCATTTTAAATATAAAATCATAAAATACATAAAAATACATAACTTCACAAAAACCAAACATGTCCCATTCGCATCACATATCCCCAGATAGCCTGGATCTGAGGGCATATTATTAGCGAATAGCGCTCAGATCCCACACACATAGTTCAATCGCCATGGAGTCAAAGTTCTTACAGTCCTTCAGTATACGAATGACTCCATGGGACGGCTATCTGGGTTAAGTCCTTTCGTATGCTTCCAACCTCCCGAACGGCCGGTATTCGTATGCTTTCGTGGAGGCAGCCAGGCGTTCTGTTGTTTCAGCGGTGTTCGGCAGGAAAAGTGTCAGTTTTTAGTTCCATAGAAATAGAGCCAAACACCGCTGGGCTTTCGCGTGGTTTTAAAATAGCCGCTGCCTCGTGGTCGACATACGAACGACGACCACCCTGAATTCGTTTAATTGAGAGGTTTCTGCGGTTAACCACAACGTTCTAATTGGGATCAATAGGTTAACCAGCAGCACACTTCTCTCCTGGGTGGCCGTCGTTCGGTAGGTTTGTTCGGGAAAAAAAACAGTCATTCGTATGGCTAGTCTATAGGAACCAGCCAGTTACACGAACAGGGCAAAATAGACGAATCCACCAGCAATAAGCAGACAGATAGTTCTGTCACACCAGTAAAAAGAATAAATTTAATATACAGAAAAATATGTTATATTATACCACTGCCCTATACATTATATCACCGGACAGCTACTCTTTATAACCTGAAGTATTGCATGGAAGGAATCTATCAAATAAATTTCAAAATTCTTAAACATTTCATGTGATAACTCAGGATGTTGCTTGGTTACCAAAACATAACGGGAGTCCTTAGCTTGCGTTGCTGAAATCGTTTAAAAAGGGAACCGCAGCAACGGCAAACGCGATCCCTGATCAAAGGCGCCTGCGATCTCTTTAGGTAGGGAATCCCTTTACGTACCCCGTTACTTACTGATTATCCTGGCATCACATGCCCACAGCATGCCGGTCCCCACAGCCACCTGGCACCAGCTAATCACACTCACAAAACGTCTTTCTGAACTCATTCGAGAGTGTGACGTTTTCAGGGCACACTATCACTCCTTTAACAATGGGAGAAGCACAGAGTGACTTTGATTCCTGGCAGAAGAGAACAGCTGGACTGTGAATTAAAGGAGATAAATTAGGATCCAGACGGATTAATAAATTATGAAAAACTGAAGCCTGCATTTCTGTAACCCATCTAACGTCCGTACATTCCTCATAATAATGGCTGACAGCCCAGTGCATCACGTGGCGCAAATTTTAACGAAAATTAATATACTCTTCTTATCTCCAAGCATTGTGGAGCGACATTAGCCTGTAATTACAAAATCGAGAAACTTTTCTTTTTCAAAATTCTCTGCGTTCCCTGCTGTTACTGCCCCCTCTGCTTTGAACTTTGTATTTCTATTCTAAGGCAAACTCCTACAATAAAGGGTAGTTTTATCTCACAAACCCATTAGCAGAGGGACTCGTGTACAAACGTTTTGAGAAATACCACATTCCAATTGCAGAGCGATAAACTGATATATACAGGCCAGCCAACCCGCACGTGGTATATAGTTATATAGTTACAATTTTTTGGCGCGACCTAATACCTTTTTTCCTTCAGATTTTCCCCCCTTCTCTGACGTACTGTGAGGGAACGTCTTAATTTTAGGTTGCTGCCTATATTCATATTCTGCACTATTCTATTGAGACACTAAGCGCTGAATCCACTACCATTTACATATAGTTACATAGCTGAAAAGAGACTTGCGTCGATAAAGTTCAGCCTTCCTCACATATGTTTTTGCTGTTGATCCAAAAGAAAGCAAAAAAACCTAATCTGAAGCACTTCCAATTTAGCAACAAACTAGGAAAAAATTCCTTCTTGACCCCAAAATAGCAGTCAGATATCTCCTTGGATCAAGCAGCTATTACCCCACTAATTAGAAATTATATCCCTGTATGTTATGTTTTTGCAAGTATTTATCCAATTGCAGTTTAAACATCTGTATGGACTCTGATAAAACCACCTCTTCAGGCAGAGAATTCCATATCCTTATTGCTCTTTGTGTAAAAAAAAAACCCTTTTCTTTGCCTTAGATGAAATCTCCTTTCTTTCAGCCTAAATGTGTGACCTCGTGTGCTATGTATAGCCCTGTTTATGAATAGATTTCCAGATAATGGTTTGTATGTGTGTAACTGTATTTGTGTAAATTGCAGGTTTATATGTGTCTAAATAACGTGTATTCGTCTGATTGTTCGGTAGAATCATTCGAACAAACTAAGGGAATGAAACTACCAAGCAGTCAGACCTCCCCTGTGTGAAGTGTGCCTTCAATTACCCGTTGCAACAATATTGTGAATGGGTAATTAACAAGCTGTGCAGTAGGTCCTTTGTTCTCGGGGTGGCTGCCATTCGGTAAACGAACACGTGGCGGCGGCCATTTTAAAACTCCCGAACAGCGGTGTTTTGCCGTCGAGTGTCTGGAACCCAAATCGGACACTCGACTAAGCAAACACCGCTGAGACCTACATACGCACGATACGTTCGCTTCCAAACTACCGAATGGCCCCTCGTTCGGTAGAAAGAAACAACCGAACGAGGGGGTTCATGCGAACCCTACCTGATCTCTGTAGCCTTAGCCTTTAGTGCAATTTGTTCCCTTATACTGTGACCGACCACAGGGCCCCATCGCATGGAACCCGATTCGGCTGTTCTCTCCAGCGCGGTCGGTCTTTTTATTACCTCCACGAATTTCCCAAACCCCTGGTCCGATCTGGGTGATTTTTGGATATGTTGCTCACCCAGATCAGGGCTACCAGGGGATGTGCCATTTAAAGGAGTACCCCTAGGTTTAGGGGTACATCCAGAAACTGGGGGAATTTGTGTACAGTATAAGGGGAGTATGAGTCAGGCTGAGGGGAGGAGATATGTGGGAGGTTACTAGAACAGGATTGGATACTGTAGTTATTAATGAAAATCCCTCCCTTGCATGGGAGCAGGCTTTATAAGGCCACTGTGTGAATAAAAGTTTAGTTCTGCTCCTGATGCTGTGTGTCGTCCAGTTATTGGGATTGCTGTTGGGATATTGCTGGATTATTTTACCTGCTGGAAACCTTGCTTTGTGGATTTATAATTGCATGTTCCTGAGCCTCACTGGGATCTTAAGCAGAGATAACTTAAGGAATACTGGATCTCCGCTACAATAATGTTATCATATACATTCTGAGGCGCCATTTTTCAAAACTATAGTGATTTACATTTTGTAACCTTTCTTCGTAACTAAAATGCTCCATTCCTTTTATCAATTTTGTAGCTCGTCCCTGCTATTTTTTCTAGTGCCATGATATCCTTCTTTAGAACAGGTGCCCAAAATTGCACAGCAAAATGTATGCCCCTATTTATACATGACAAATCCTTACTGGCCTTAGCAACTGCAGATTGACATTGCATAGTGCTGCCTAATTTGTTGTCTATAACAATTCCCAAATCCTTCTCGTGTGTGGTTATCCCTAATTCACTACCATTTAGGGTGTAAGTTGCTTGTGCATTCTTGACCCTGAAGTGCATAACTTTGCATTTCTCTACGTTAAATTTCATCTGCCATTTTAGTGCCCAGTCCCCCAATCTATCCAAATCCCTCTGCAGCAAAGCAATATCCTGCTCACATTTTATTACATTACAAAGTTTTGTGTCATCTGCAAACACTGATACATGGCTTTCAATGCCTATTTCAAGATCATTTATAAATATGTTAAATGGAAGTGGTTCCAAAACAGAACCCTGAGGGACACCACTTACCACTTTTGTCCAGCCTGAAAATTTACCATTAATGACAACTCTGTGTACTTTATCCTTAAGCCAATGTTCTACCCAAGAACAAAAATATTCATCTAGACCAATTTCTTTTAGTTTGAAGACTAACCTATTGTGAGGAACCATATCTAATGCCTTGGCAAAATCCAAGTAGATCACATCCACTGCAACACCCTGATCTATACTTCTACTTACTTCTTCGTAGAATGCAATTAGGTTAGTTTGACATGACCTATGTTTCATAAAACCATGCTGATCATTGCTAATAACAAATTCCTTAATATTATCCCTTAATAACCGTTCAAAAAAAAATCCCAGTCACAGAAGTTAAGCTCACAGGTCTATAATTTCCAGGCAAGGATTTTGAACCCTTTTTAAATATAGGAACAACATCTGCATTCCTCCAATCCTCCAGTACACTTCCTGAAACAAAAGAATCTTGAAAAATTAAATACAGAGGTTCAATTATTTCCCCACTTAGCTCCTATATAGTAAGCTGCTATACAGTAATATAAGTTAGGGAAAAAGACAAATTCTATTCATTAAGTTAAAATTTTCACAAATCTCGGTTTTGCTGTTCATCCAAGAGGCAAACAATCCAATTTCATGTTATTTCCAATTGTATCATAAAAACAGAAAGTCTCTAAAGCTTATGATTTTTCCTTTGAACAACAAGCTGTTAAAACACTGTAAATCAGGCTATTATGCAAACCAGCATGCAGACCTTCTTTAAAGATTATCTGATGATACAGAGTTCTGCAAATTGCCTTTACAAAAGAAAACAAAAAAACATGTATTTTGCTGTAGGTGAAATCTCCTTTCACATAGTCTCAGTGAATGATATGGTACTCTTTCCACAGTCATGTTAAGCAGTATGAAATCCCCATCCCCAATATCATACACAGCAATTTAACCCACACAGTGCTATGTGTATGACTCTACGGAAGGAATGTAAAAGTGTTCGAGTGTTGGTGAGTCATTTTACTGCAGATGTTTAAGAGCACGGGAACGCGCCTGGAGCATCGTAGAGAGTTAATGTTGCCCTGAACACAGACGTGCTGTGGATGTAAATGTCTTTTTTACATTCTGCATTAGAAAAATAAAATACAATCAGTAGCTTCCCTTTAATTAGCTGCACGTCCCTTGTCAATGCCTGACAGCTCCCAGCTTAGTAAATACCCCTGACTATAGTGTGGTTATCCAGTGAATGCAGACACACCGATCATCCTGGAAGAACAGGGACTTCAAACTGAATTAATAGAAATTTTAAAGTTTAGCCAAACTGTGAAAACAGCTGACATCGGCTGTTCTGGCCTAAATTTTACAATTCCTGGCAATTTCCTCCCTGCTTAGTAAATAGCCCTATCAGCAGGAAATCAACTCCTGGGATAAGTCAAGAGTAAGATGGAATGGTTACAAAATCAAGGGACAGATCACCCTCCCCCATGTATCCCCTTTCTAATACAATTGAAAGTTTTGGATATTGAGAATTATCCACTAAGCAGGAACTGGAAATTAACCAGGATACAGCAACATAGGCTAAACCCGCAAAGCAGAAAAATAGCAGGTTTGGCCTGAAATTCTGAGTTAATTTGTTAATTCTTCACAATTCTTGATTTGGTGAATGCACGTCTACAGACAATAGCACCGAGGCAGTTAATGTACGGTGCTGATGTTAGAGGTTACAAGCTCCCAGAACATCTGCAATCAGTCGAATTTCAATCAGCAAACCCTGCGCCACACTATAACGCTATGTCAGCTGCTGGTCAGATTAGCAGTGGCCAACCACGTGGAAATACCACGAGCACCTCCGCCAAATTCCCTGGAACGCAATAAGACATGAAACCTCTCAGCTGCTCATACAAGGTGCGCCTGGCGTTACCTGTCCTGGGAGCTGCTCCGGAACATGCACACCGAGACACCGCTACACCGGTGACCTGTCAGACCTGGTGAAATAAACAGAATAAATAGTACACAGTATTAACCAGTGATCCCACACATACCTCGTATCGGCAATCAAAACATTTCGCGGTCAGGGAATGTAGGATGGAAACTAGGAATATTATCCGGCTGAATGGATCCCTTTAAACTGTATGGATTTAGTCAATAAACTATCACAACATGCCCACACCCAAACAACCATGTACCCCCTCCAATACACCCATGTACCCCCTCTTACCAAACCATGTACCTCCTCCTACCTAATCATGACCCCATCCCCCTCCCCCACAAGCATGTACCTCCTCACATACAATTGTTAAAGGGTCTATAGTCACCAACACAACTTTAGCTTGATGAAGCAGTTATGGTGTATAGATCATGTCCCTGTATTCTTACTGCTCAGTTTGCTGCCATTTAGGAGTTAAATCCCTTTGTTTATGCAGCCCTGGACACACCTTCCTGCAGGTAGCTTACACAGCCTTCCTAAATACTTCCTGTAAAGAGAGATCTAATGTTTAATCTCCCTTTATTGCAAAAAATAATAATTTTTATCTCCTTCTCTGTTAATAGCTCCCTAGACCCTGCAGGAGCCTCCTGTGTGTGATGAAAATTTAATTTACAGAGCAAGAGATAAAAACGTTTAAAGTTAGTTAACATCTGATTGAAAATAAAACAATTTTTCCCCCTGCAGGCTGTGTCAGTGTCAGTTTTGGTGACTATAGCGTGTTATATATTCCCAACCTGCAGTGTGCTCCTATAGAGGTGTACATTCCCAGCCTGCAGTGTGCTCCTATAGAGCTGTACATTCCCAACCTGCAGTGTGCTTCTATAGAGCTGTATATTCCCAGCCTGCAGTGTGCTCCTATAGAGCTGTATATTCCCAGCCTGCAGTGTGCTTCTATAAAGCTGTATTTTCCCAGCCTGCAGTGTGCTCCTATAGAGCTGTACATTCCCAACCTGCAGTGTGCTCCTATAGAGCTGTATATTCCCAGCCTGCAGTGTGCTCCTATAGAGCTGTACATTCCCAACCTGCAGTGTGCTTCTATAGAGCTGTATATTCCCAGCCTGCAGTGTGCTCCTATAGAGCTGTATATTGCCAGCCTGCAGTGTGCTCCTATAGAGCTGTACATTCCCAACCTGCAGTGTGCTTCTATAGAGCTGTATATTCCCAGCCTGCAGTGTGCTCCTATAGAGCTGTACATTCCCAGCCTGCAGTGTGCTTCTATAGAGCTGTATATTCCCAGCCTGCAGTGTGCTCCTATAGAGCTGTACATTCCCAGCCTGCAGTGTGCTCCTATAGAGCTGTACATTCCCAACCTGCAGTGTGCTTCTATAGAGCTGTATATTCCCAGCCTGCAGTGTGCTCCTATAGAGCTGTATATTCCCAGCCTGCAGTGTGCTCCTATAGACCTGCAGTGTGCTTCTATAGAGCTGTATATTCCCAGCCTGCAGTGTGCTCCTATAGAGCTGTACATTCCCAGCCTGCAGTGTGCTCCTATAGAGCTGTACATTCCCAACCTGCAGTGTGCTTCTATAGAGCTGTATGCATTCCCAGCCTGCAGGTGCTCCTATAGAGCTGTACATTCCCAGCCTGCAGTGTGCTCCTATAGAGCTGTACATTCCCAGCCTGCAGTGTGCTCCTATAGAGCTGTACATTCCCAGCCTGCGGTGTGCTCCTATAGAGCTGTACATTCCCAGCCTGCAGTGTGCTCCTATAGAGCTGTACATTCCCAACCTGCGGTGTGCTCCTATAGAGCTGTACATTCCCAGCCTGCAGTGTGCTCCTATAGAGCTGTACATTCCCAGCCTGCAGTGTGCTCCTATAGAGCTGTACATTCCCAGCCTGCAGTGTGCTCCTATAGAGCTGTATATTCCCAGCCTGCAGTGTGCTCCTATAGAGCTGTACATTCCCAGCCTGCAGTGTGCTCCTATAGAGCTGTACATTCCCAGCCTGCAGTGTGCTCCTATAGAGCTGTACATTCCCAGCCTGCAGTGTGCTCATATAGAGCTGTACATTCCCAGCCTGCAGTGTGCTCCTATATAGCTGTACATTCCCAGCCTGCAGTGTGCTCCTATAGAGCTGTACATTCCCAGCATGCAGTGTGCTCCTATAGAGCTGTACATTCCCAACCTGCAGTGTGCTCCTATAGAGCTGTATATTCCCAGCCTGCAGTGTGCTCCTATAGAGCTGTACATTCCCAGCCTGCAGTGTGCTCCTATAGAGCTGTATATTCCCAGCCTGCAGTGTGCTCCTATAGAAGTGTACATTCCCAGCCTGCAGTGTGCTCCTATAGAGCTGTACATTCCCAGCCTGCAGTGTGCTCCTATAGAGCTGTACATTCCCAGCCTGCAGTGTGCTCCTATAGAGCTGTGCATTCCCTGACCAGGATTATTACTCTTTCAATTGCTCAGTAAATCTCACAGTTTGCTTTTATGATCTGTTCTCTAATTGAACAGTAAAGAGTAAAATTTTATTACTATGAAATGGAACACACCGTGGCTTAATGCCCAGCGATCTCTGCCAGCCATGCAATGGGCAGCGATGCTCTCCAAACGCCCACCAACAATTAATTATATATAGTTAGAATCTCAGCTTCCCTGGCAGCGCTGCGTATTACAGGGTAGAAGGCCAGGAACGCTATAATAAAATATTACAATCTCCGAGAGCCCAAACTTTGTTTGTTGGCGAATTATTCTCTGAATTTTAATCAGATACCTTGTTTCTCTGTACCTTGTACAGCGCTACAGAATTTGATGGCGCTTTATAAATAATGATAATAATACCTGCATGCTGCGGGCAGGTGCTGTAATCACTATTCTTCCTGTTCTATTTCTTTTAACCTCTGGGTCCTCCTCCCCCATATTTTAATTTCATTCAGGGGACACGTGTCCTGGGAGCTCTGCTAATATTGGTAATTTCTTAAATACAGGTGATACTCTAAAAATTAGAATATCGTGCAAAAGTTAATTTATTTCAGTAATGCAACGTAAAAGGGAAAACCAATATATGAGAGAGACGCATTACATGCAAAGCAAGATAGTTCAAGCTGTGTTTTGCCATAAGTGCGATGATTATGGCTTACAGCTCATGAAAACCCCAAATCCACAATCTCAGTAAATTAGAATATTACATGCAATCAATAAAACAAGGCGTGTACATGGAACAATATCGGACCTCCGAAAAGTATAAGCATGCATATGGACTCAGTACTTGGTTTGGGCCCCTTTTTCCGCAATTTCTGCCTCAATGCGGTGTGTCATGGAAGCTATCAGCCTGTGGCACTGCTGAGGTGTTATGAAAGGCCAGGATGCTTCAATAGCGGCCTTCAGCTCTTCTGCATTGTTCGGTCTCATGTCTCTCATCTTTCTCTTGGCAATGCCCCATAGATTCTCTATGGGGTTCAGGTCAGGTGAGTTTGCTGGCCAATCAAGCACAGTAATCCCACGGTCATTGAACCAGGCTTTGGTGCTTTTGGCATTGTGGGCAGGTGCCAAGTCCTGCTGGAAAATGAAGTCAGCATCCCCATAAAGCTCGTCTGTGGAAGGAAGCATGAGGTTCTCCAAAATCTCTTGGTAGACAGCTGTGTTGACCCTGGACTTAATGAAGCACAGTGGACCAACACCAGCAGATGACATATCTCCCCAAATCAACACAGACTGTGGAAACTTCACACTGGTCTTCAAGCATCTTGCAGTGTGTGCCTCTCCATTCTTCCTCCATACTCTGGGTTCTTGGTTTCCAAATGAGATGCAAAAGTTGCTCTCATCAGAAAAGAGGACTTTGGACCACTGAGCAACAGACCAGGTCTGTTTTTCTTTAGGCCAGGTAAGACGCTTCTGATGTTGTTTGTTGTTCAGGAGCGGCTTGACAAGAGGAATATGACCTCTGAAGCCCATATCCAGGATCCGTCTGTGTGTGGTGGCTCTTGATGCACTGACTCCAGCCTCAGTCCACTCCTTGTGAAAGTCCCCAACACTTTTGAATGGCCTTTTCCTGACAATCCTCTCCAGGCTGCGGTCATCCCTGCTGCTTGTGTACCTTTTTCTTCCACACTTTTCCCTTCCATGTAACTTTCTATTAATGTTCTTTGATACAGCACTTTGGGAACATCCAACTTCCTTCGCAATTACCTTTTGATGCTTTCCCTCGTTATGGAAGGTGTCAGTGATGGTTTTCTGCACAACTGTCAGGTCAGCAGTCTTCCCCATGATTGTGATTCCTACTGAACCAGACTGAGAGACCATTTAAAGGCTCAGAAATCCTTTGCAGGTGTTATGGCTTACTGAGCTGATTAGAGTGGGACACTGTGAGCCTAGCATATTGCACCTTTTCACAATATTCTAATTTACTGAGATTGTGGATTTGGGGTTTTCATGAGCTGTAAGCCATAATCATCGCAAATATGGCAAATCACAGCTTGAACTATCTTGCTTTTCATGTAATGCGTCTATCTCATATATTAGTTTCCCCTTTTACGTTGCATTAATGAAATAAATGAACTTTTGCACGATATTTTTCGAGTATCACCTGTAGTTAGATTCATTGATTTAGTGGTTTAATTTCTTTTCCTTTACTCCTGTTTTATAAGACGCGTCATAATCGAATCTAATACGGCACAAAAATGATTTCTAAACTCTGAACCCATTGCATGACATGGGTAACAAACTTAAACCAGGAACGGGAAAATGAATGAACCCAGCAGATTGTGAAGGCGAACTGTGCAGTGAGGGAACCCAGCACCCATTCATTCATGGGGTGAACAGAGCACTGATTCATGGGGTGAACCTACCACCGATTCATGGGGTGAACAGAGCATCGATTCATAAAGTGAACCCAACACCAATTCATGGGGTGAACAGAGCATTGATTCATAAAGTGAACCCAACACTGATTCATGGGGTGAACCTAGCATCGATTCATGGGGTGAGCCCAGCACCGATTCATGAAGGAAACCTAGCACTGATTCATGGGGGAAACCTAGCACTGATTCATGGGGTGAACCGATTCATGGGGTGAACCCAGCAGATATACAACAGTTAGACCCAGTACTGTTATGTTCTGTGTAAAGAGCTCACTGTTGTTACAGAATGGAGCAATTCTGAAGGAGCTTTGTTGGGGTCAGTTAGTGAATCGTAAGGGTTTATTCAATAAACAATTAATTGAAAAACAAAATTTAGGTCAAAAATCGAATTTTGGAAAACAATTCCCATCTGAGCTGGAGCCACAGTTTGGTTGGTTTTGCAATCTGCTTTTTTATTTTGTTCGGTCAGTAGCGTTGCCCTCGTTGGGGGTTCATCGTTTGATTGAATACTAATAGCCTCCCCGTCTGAAACACAGCAAAACAAAATCCCAAATCTGCAAATTCCATCAATATCTAGAGATATTTGAATGACTTGTTGTATAAATGGGGGTGATTTACTAACAGGCTTATTCACTGATGTGAGAATATTCAGTGAATTTTTAATTTAAGTCCAAAATA
>OW240923.1:3772144-3850504 GCA_933207985.1 Pelobates cultripes | reverse complement strand
GCCTTCCCCTATTTCCTCTAGTGGCTGTCTCATTGACAGCCGCTAGAGGCGCTTGCGTGCTTCTCACTGTGATTTTCACAGTGAGCACGCCAGCGTCCATAGGAAAGCATTATGAATGCTTTCCTATGTGACCGGCTGAATGCGCGCGCAGCTCTTGCCGCTACGCGCACATACAATGACGGGAGGAGAGGAGGATCAGAGGAGCTTCTCCGCCTGTGCCGTGAAAAGTAAAAGTTTTACCCCTTTCCAGAGCCGGGCGGGAGGGGGTGCCTGAGGGTGGGGGCACCCTCAGGGCACTATAGTGCCAGGAAAACGAGTATGTTTTCCTGGCACTATAGTGGTCCTTTAAAGGACCACTACAGACACCCAGATCACATCAGCTCAATGAAGTTGTCTGGGTGTCAGGTCCCTCTAGTTTTAACTCTGCAGCTGAAAACATAGCAGTTTCAGAGAAACTGCTATGTTTCACTGAGGGTTAATCCAGCCTCTAGTGGCTGTCTCACGGACAGCCGCTAGAGGAGCACACTGAACGTCCATAGGAAAGCATTGAGTAATGCTTTCCTATGGGCGGTTTGAATGCGTGCGCAGTCGCATTCGGAGCTGAGAGGCTGAGGGATCCTCAGTCCTCAGCACCAAGGGAGTCCGGCGCTGGAGAAAGGTAAGTGCTGAAGACACACACACTCTCACTTACAGACGCATACACACTAGCTAACAGACACACACATTTACTGACAGAGATACAGTCAGCGACAGACATACATACACTCTCACTTACAAAACATACACTCTCATTGACAAACACACACTCACTAACAGACATCAAACAGACTCAGTAAGACACACACAGTAACACACTCACTGACACTCACTAGCAGACACACACACTAACACACTAACACTCACTAGCAGACACACACTAACACTCACTCTAGCACTCACTCTAACACTCACACTAACACTCACACACACACTAACACTCACACATGATTTTTTTTTTTTTTTATATAATCCCCCCAGCCTCCTTACCTCTTGGAGTGCTGGGGGGATTCCCTGGGGTCCAGTGGGGCTCCTGGGCGGGTGGCCGGTCGGGCAGGCAGGCGGGCGCGCGAGGGAGCACTCATTGCGGTGCGCGAGGGAGCTGAAGAGGAAGCACTGAGTGCTCCCTCGCGCGCCCGCCTGCCCGCCCGACCGGCCACCCGGGGTCAGCAGGGCCAGCCTCAGGGGGGCCCTGGGGTGATCGGCTCCTGGGCCCCCCAGGGGAAGAGGCTGGCCCTGGGCGTACGCCAGTGGGTCCAGTATTTGAATAAAGCTGATAGGATCAGGATATCCAGGCTGGTTAGATAGTTACCGCTAATTTATAGGAATAAAGCAATAGTAAAACAAAGTCCAGTATTGACTAAAGGAATATAAGATCAGGCAGGATCTCCAGGTTGGTTAAGCAGGGTTCAGTAAGTGAGGAAGGTTGAAAAGGATGAATTAGGATGGTTCAGATAGTATCAGGATTTCAGAGTAGGAGCCAGGAATTTCAGGGCAGAAACTTCAATCGATGTAAAGGCACACTTTGAACTCGTGTGTTGCCTATTATAGCATGTTTGGATGATCATGCTATTCAGGTGAGAGTGTTTTTGGTTAGACTAGAGGCTAGTGAGGCCACCAGTGGCGTAAAACAGGAATTTCTGCTGGAACTAATTGACTGGAAGGTAAAAGTTTCGAATGAATATGACAGTGGCTATTTGTGTATCACGGGCCGTAGTAAGGAAAAAGGTAAGTTGCAGTGTGCAGTGTGGATATAGGTAAGTCGCAGTGTGCAGTGTGTATAAAGGTAAGTCGCAGTGTGCAGTGTGGATATAGGTAAGTCGCAGTGTGCAGTGTGGATATAGGTAAGTTGCAGTGTGGTCTGGCTATAGGTGAGTTGTGTCGTGCAGTGTGGCTATAGGTAAGTTGCGGGATACAGTGTGGCTATAGGTAAGTTGCGGGGTGTAGTCTGGCTATAGGTAAGTTGCGGGGTGTAGTCTGGCTATAGGTGAGTCGCAGTGTGTAGTCTGGCTAGAGGGAAGTTGTGTGGTGCAGTGTGGCTATAGGTGAGTCGCAGTGTGTAGTCTGGCTAGAGGGAAGTTGTGGGGTGCAGTGTGGCTATAGGTGAGTTGCAATGTGTAGTCTGGCTATAGGTAAGTTGCGGGGTGTAGTCTGGCTATAGGTGAGTCGCAGTGTGTAGTCTGGCTAGAGGGAAGTTGCAGTGTGTAGTCTGGCTATAGGTGAGTTGTGTCGTGCAGTGTGGCTATAGGTAAGTTGCGGGGTGTAGTCTGGCTATAGGTGAGTCGCAGTGTGTAGTCTGGCTATAGGTGAGTTGCAGTGTGTAGTCTGGCTATAGGTGAGTCGCAGTATAGTCTGGCTATAGGTGAGTTGCAGTGTGTAGTCTGGCTATAGGTGAGTTGCAGTGTGTAGTCTGGCTATAGGTGAGTCGCAGTGTGTAGTCTGGCTAGAGGGAAGTTGTGGGGTGCAGTGTGGCTATAGGTGAGTTGCAGTGTGTAGTCTGGCTATAGGTAAGTTGCGGGGTGTAGTCTGGCTATAGGTGAGTCGCAGTGTGTAGTCTGGCTAGAGGGAAGTTGCAGTGTGTAGTCTGGCTATAGGTGAGTTGTGTCGTGCAGTGTGGCTATAGGTAAGTTGCGGGGTGTAGTCTGGCTAGAGGTGAGTCGCAGTGTGTAGTCTGGCTATAGGTAAGTTGTGTCGTGCAGTGTGGATATAGGTAAGTTGCGGGGTGCTGTGTGGCTATCGGTGAGTCGCAGTGTGTAGTCTGGCTATAGGTAAGTTGCGGGGAGTAGTCGCAGTGTGTAGTCTGGCTATAGGTAAGTTGCGGGGAGTAGTCGCAGTGTGTAGTCTGGCTATAGTAGTGAGTCGCAGTGTGTAGTCTGGCTAGAGGGAAGTTGTGGGGTGCAGTGTGGCTATAGGTGAGTCGCAGTGTGTAGTCTGGCTAGAGGGAAGTTGTGGGGTGCATTGTGGCTATAGGTGAGTCGCAGTGTGTAGTCTGGCTAGAGGGAAGTTGTGGGGTGCAGTGTGGCTATAGGTGAGTCGCAGTGTGTAGTCTGGCTAGAGGGAAGTTGTGGGGTGCAGTGTGGCTATAGGTGAGTCGCAGTGTGTAGTCTGGCTATAGGTAAGTTGTGTCGTGCAGTGTGGATATAGGTAAGTTGCGGGATACAGTATGGCTATAGGTGAGTCACAGTGTGTAGTCTGGCTATAGGTGAGTCGCAGTGTGTAGTCTGGCTATAGGTGAGTCGCAGTGTGTAGTCTAGCTATAGGTAAGTTGCAGTGTGTAGTCTAGCTAGAGGTAAGTTGCAGTGTGGTCACATGGAGCCCCTCCATTTCAATGGTCCCAATGGTCCCCTCCATTTCAATGGTCCCAATGGTCACAGGGAGCCCCTCCATTTCAGTGGTGCCACAGAGCCCCTCCATTTCAGTGGTCCCACAGAGCCCCTCCATTTCAGTGGTGCCACAGAGCCCCTCCATTTCAGTGGTCCCACGGAGCCCTTCCATTTCAATGGTCACTGGGAGCCCTTGCATCCCTGGGCACACTTCTAATTGATCTCATTACTTTTGAATATATATATATACACACACAACGTATACTGACATAGTCACAATCCTGTATGGTCTGAGTGTTAGCATAAAGTTAGGCTATAATGAGGGACAGCTCATTTCACAATAAATGATGCATGTTGTATGGGTGTATTGACTGCCAGCAGTGTGTGTGTGTGTGTGTGTATACATATATACTCCACCTCTAATCATCATCATATTTTGTAAGTAGCACCGAAACAATGGTTATGGTGTATAGATCATGCTCCTGCAGTCTAACTGCTAAATTTTCTGCCATTTAGGAGTTAAATCACTTTGTTTATACAGCCCTAGCCACACCTCCCTGCATGTGACTTACTTAACCTTCCTAAACACTTCCTGTAAAGAGAGATCTAATGTTTAAATTGTAAACCTTTATTACACATTATGTTTAATTGAGAAAACCTGAGAAATAGTCTGGTCGGACCTGCAGGATCCTCCTCCTGTGTGTGACTAATGTTCAATTAACCGCAATAGATAAAAACTTCTAAACTAAACACACTGTGTTGTAATATTTGATTGAAAATGAAACCATTCTTTCATGCAGCCTGTCAGTCAGAGCCAGGGGAGGTGTGGCTAGTGTGATAAAGTGAAGGCAGATAGGCCTTTTAACCCCAGGGGGAGTATGTGTAGGATGTGTTGTAGGCAACACAAAACACTGTTTAGTTATGGGCCCCTGGGGTGGAGCATTTGGAGAGAAGGGTGGGCCAATGCTCCACTCCACAGTTTAGTAGTTTTCTGGGGAGACATAGATCCAGGCGAGGGTTTTTTGGACTGTCTCCAACCCACTGCACAGCTGCAGTTAATGAGCTGTTGCAGTGGGAATAAACTCCTCCCTGCTAGGCAGGTAGAGAGGGATTGCTGGCTTCATCCCAGGAAGCAGGTAGGAGAGAGGCTGTTCTCTCCATATAGAGGCACTGGGAGTGCAGAAAGGAAGCAGTTAAGGCGGGCTTGGAGCACTGGGAGTGCTGGAGGAAGCAGTCAAGGCTGGCTTGGAGCACTAGGAGTGCAGAAAGGAAAGCAGTCAGGGCAAGGCTGGCTTGGAGCACTAGGAGTGCGGAAAGGAACGCAACAGGCTAGCCAGCAGAGTGTTGCTCTCTAATAAGGTTGGTGCCATATGTTTTGTTAGTTTAACCCTGAGAGATAGGGAACCTAAAGTGAGTTAGTGCTCAGACCGAGCTAGGTTTTTGTTTATAGGGTTTTGTGTTACATTTATGTTTTAATTTACTGCTGTATCCTGTGTGGATTTGCAAATAAAGTGCCTGAGTATATGCAATTACAAGGACTGTGCATGTTTTTGCCCTAGAGGACCGTGCTACCTGCAAACAAGGATCACACTAGATATGAATAAACAAAATGAAATCACAAAAGTGATTTAACTTCTAAATGGCGGAGAATTGAGCAGTGAGATTGCAGGGGCATGTTCTATACACCAAAACTGCACAAAACACCTCAAATGATCAAATGATCTCTAAGAGACAACCTGATTGAATAGCTGATTTTCACTTGGCTATTACGGTGGCAGTGCTTTTAGTGGCTGTCAGTGTGGGAGCCACTAGAAACAGGTAAATCCTCCAATGCAAACATTGCCCTTCCTGCAAAACAGTCAGGGAGATTGTGCCCAGATCACTTTTTGGAACTGAAGTTGTTTTGGTGCCTATAGAATCCTTTAAGGAGGATCTTCACCTCTCAAATATCCCCTTTCTATAACTGTATAGCGTTGCAGAGTATGTTGGTGCCATACCTATGCTAATAATAAATATTTCTAATAACAGAATCTCTCGCGGTAATAAATTGGGAATGTTCTGGGCCTGAGCTGTGTTTGTCGGTATGTGTTGGTTGTGCCGGGCTGTCTGGATGGTTAGATGGTAAACGCTTATGGTTTGTTGTTTCCCCAATCCTGGGCCATCTTCGTACGCTCCTTCTCTAACTTAATATTGTATAATTATGGCTTTCAGAGGGAGCGCAGTGTTCTTGGTTGCCATGGCGATGTATAAGCGTGGAATGGTGCATGTCCCTCGGTGTAATGAGGCGTTCAAGGTATATGTGTAGCAGGCGGCTCACATTGCGCAGTCAGATAGGCGCTACGACAGAGAGAGATCCATTTCAGAAATCCACTCTCTACCCTGCTGACCGGCACAATATATTCATTTTAAAAGAGGTGAAGTAAATGCTATCTGGAACCCTTCAATGGAAAACGGAAACTGCAGCATATTTCCTTGATAATCCTGCTTTAGCCCAGGTGGAACAAACAATGCCCTCTACTTTCATCCTATTCCGCTGGGTGTAATCTCTGTGCTTTTTATTCGACCGCACTGCACAGCCTGTTGGTGCTTTATTAAAAAAATAACAGTAATCCTGATTCCAGTGCATTTCAGATGGCTGCGGTGGACTTTATTTTCAATTGCGATTCTTATGTCTGCGCTGGCGGCCTTGTTACAACAAGACCTGTAGAAAGTGACGCAGTTTCTGCTTTGGTGACTGTAACTCATTTCCTTAGCATCGTTCCCCCACCGCCTCCTCCCCCCCAAAGATGCCCGGCTGGGTAAATAAACCTAATCTAGTAACCTGCGTTGGTGACGGTAATTAATTTCCTTAGCATCGTTCCCCCACCCCTCCCCAAAGATGCCCGGCTGGGTAAATAAACCTAATCTAGTAACCTGCGTTGGTGACTGTAATTAATTTCCTTAGCATCGTTCCCCCACCCCTCCCCAAAGATGCCCGGCTGGGTAAATAAACCTAATCTAGTAACCTGCGTTGGTGACTGTAATTAATTTCCTTAGCATCGTTCCCCCACCCCTCCCCAAAGATGCCGGCTGGGTAAATAAACCTAATCTAGTAACCTGCGTTGGTGACTGTAATTAATTTCCTTAGCATCGTTCCCCCACCCCTCCCCAAAGATGCCCGGCTGGGTAAATAAACCTAATCTAGTAACCTGCGTTGGTGACTGTAATTCATTTCCTTAGCATTGCTCAGCTGTTTTGTGACCTGATTTTGACCTTCATTTATTTTCTATTTAAATTCGGATTCTTCCTGATTTTACTTACCTCCATATACCTCATCTATGAAACTTCTGTCTGTCTTTATTTTCAGGTGCCCTCACACCCAAAGATGCCCGGCTGGGTAAATACACCGGCTGTGTAAGAATTAACAGAAATGAAACCTGTGGATTGGGATTCCCGGAGCATTTAGATGACACATTACCCAGAGCCGCCCCGAACATGGTATTATGTGCTGAATCTATAAATTGCTGCCATATGGCGAGCGTTCTATTCCATCATCGGAGACCAATCACAGTTTTGTCAAATGCTTCTCGTAATAAACCTTCTAATGTCCAAAGTGAGACTGTTAAACCAGCGGGGAGGCGATGGTTTGTCGGGAAGGGGATGGTGATGATATAAAAACATTAGTATACTTGGATAAAATAGAATAAAACCAGCGGAGCGGGTCGGATCCCAGCAAAGAGCTCTGCGCGCTAAAAATGGCTCTAATGTACACGTTGAGCTGAAATGATACTGATTTAATAGGGTAATAGTAAGGGTACATCGCAAATTACAATGCACGCTATCTCCTAATAACCAAGTAATATCTTTATCCACAGGACATTACATTCACCATTTAAAGGAACATTCCACTGAAATGTATTTAACAATTAAGTAGATATACCCTAAATAAAACATGCTTGTATATTTTTTTCTGCACGTTTTGTTCACTTCTGTGCTGGAGCAGTGAGTGCATGTGTGCACGCCATTCCATGCTCAATGACCTAACGGTAGCAGCAGAAAATCTCCTTGCTGTCTGAGAGATAGTACTGGCCCCCAATTATAAAATAGCCAATGTCTACCGAAATCTGTATTTTTATAAACCGCCGAGAGACTCCAGACACATGACGCAAGCTGTGCAGAGTGTTCTTTTAAAGGGAGCCCCGCTCCACCCCGACAGACACAAATCCCAATATAAGCACCGAGTCTGAAAAAGGAAAAACAGATCTATGTTTTAGATAAAGAATTAAAACAAAATATAGCTCTCACCATTATTTTCTATAGAAACACGTCACACTATTTTTTTAAAAAGCACTTGAATTCCAGCTGATCCCTATGGATCCGGTTTATTTTGAATTATTTCCCACTTGGCCCCCACTCGAATTGTCCCGGAGAGAATCATTGATGGTTTATTAATTAAAGTGGGATGAATTTCGTTTTCAATGTACGGTAACTTTGTGTTTATGAAATAATCCCTCAGAGGGATTGAGGGCCTGCTCAGTGAGTTTACATGTTAGAGGGAGTGGGGTATAGTGACACAGTAACAGAGGGATTGAGGGCCCTGCTCAGTCAGTTTACATGTTAGAGGGAGTGGGTTATAGTGACACAGTAACAGAGGGATTAAGGGCCCTGCTCAGTGAGTTTACATGCTAGAGGGAGTGAGGTATAGTGACAGTAACAGAGGAATTGAGGGCCTGCTCAGTGAGTTTACATGTTAGAGGGAGTGGGGTATAGTGACACAGTAACAGAGGGATTGAGGGGCCCCTGCTCAGTGAGTTTACATGTTAGAAGTAGGTATAGTGACACAGTAACAGAAGGATTGAGGGCCCTGCTCAATGAGTTTACATGCTAGAGGGAGTGGGGTATAGTGACACAGTAACAGAGGGATTGAGGCCTGCTCAGTGAGTTTACATGTTAGAGGGAGTGGGGTATAGTGACACAGTAACAGAGGGATTGAGGGCCCTGCTCAGTGAGTTTACATGTTAGAGGGAGTGGGGTATAGTGACACAGTAACAGAGGGATTGAGGGCCTGCTCAGTGAGTTTACATGTTAGAGGGAGTGGGGTATAGTGACACAGTAACAGAGGGATTGAGGGCCCTGCTCAGTGAGTTTACATGTTAGAGGGAGTGGGGTATAGTGACACAGTAACAGAGGGATTGAGGGCCCTGCTCAGTGAGTTTACATGTTAGAGGGAGTGGGGTATAGTGACACAGTAACAGAGGGATTGAGGGCCCTGCTCAGTGAGTTTACATGTTAGAGGGAGTGGGGTATAGTGACACAGTAACAGAGGGATTGAGGGCCTGCTCAGTGAGTTTACATGTTAGAGGGAGTGGGGTATAGTGACAGTAACAGAGGGATTGAGGGCCTGCTCAGTGAGTTTACATGTTAGAGGGAGTGGGGTATAGTGACACAGTAACAGAGGGATTGAGGGCCCTGCTCAGTGAGTTTACATGTTAGAGGGAGTGGGGTATAGTGACACAGTAACAGAGGGATTGAGGGCCCTGCTCAGTGAGTTTACATGTTAGAGGGAGTGGGGTATAGTGACACAGTAACAGAGGGATTGAGGGCCCTGCTCAGTGAGTTTACATGCTAGAGGGAGTGGGGTATAGTGACAGTAACAGAGGGATTGAGGGCCCTGCTCAATGAGTTTACATGTTAGAGGGAGTGGGGTAAAATGACACAAAAAGGTAAGGATAGTATTAGACTAGTGACAGTTGCAGACGAGGAATCAATCAGGAGCTATTAACAGTTTAATTGATATGCTTTTATGAAGAAGCTATGTTTGTGAAGCGTTGTGTGTTCACACTGTTTATTGAGAGACCATGAACACTGGAGTAACGGGGGATTACCCTGAATCTGCCGACTGTTTTAATGTCACCATATAGACAGCCTGGTGACAGCGATTGGAGGGGCTCATTAATGAATGCGTAATGCAGATCTTAGTATGTCTTATATTGCAATTGGACAGCAATCGCTGAGTTAATTTTATAATTGGATGATTGGTCATTAATCTAAGGCTATGTGAGAATTTAGATACTCTGCAGAACACAAACCTTTGTTTCGTGATCCGTTTGTCGGTGATTATCACCATTCAGCGCTCAGAATTTCCGCCATGGACTGCCCTGTGGAAGATGTTGAGAATTCAAAGTAAATTTCAACTTGGGCTAAAATAGTTGAACTTATAAAATCTGCAAATTTTTCCAGTTCAGCTATTTTGGTCTGAAATGTAAAAAGCACTTTGAATTCCTGACAATTGGCATTTAGTGTATAACGCTGTACGCTTCCTCGGCTTACTCCCTGCCCTGGCTGTAACGGTAACAATATAATTGAATGGACGAGGTTATGGATCTGGTAAATTAATGGAATGTTGATGTAATGTTTGTATTTTGTTTCAGGTGCATTGTGCTCTCGATGATCGCAGACTGAGTGCGTTTTCATGTCCCATTTTCCACGCTCTGTTGCTCAGACATGACCTGTTTTCCCACCGATGTCGTATCTACACACAATGCACGGGTAATGCATTTTTTATCCTTGGGAGTAAGAACACACAATGGACTCCTATCCCCAAATCCTGATTATCGCCTCGATTTTAATATTGTTCTAGTAGCTTTTCAGATGAATTAATATTTTTGGATAAACATTTTACAATTATTTGTTTTCTTTTAAAATATAATTTTTTTTTTGTTTTAAATACATTCGCATGAAAAAATCAACAATTAAAATATTTTTCAAAATGTTAAATCATTTGAAAAGTTTATCAAAAAAAATATTAACTGGAGACGATAAACTGACTATCTAAATATGAAGATTACAGGCTCACTATGATACGTATTGTAGAGGGGTTACTACTTCACAGACCAGGTATTACATACATGGGACGGCCTTCCAGCAGGGGTGGTTGGGGTTGAATGTGTCTGCATTCCACGTCTGTTTGGCTATTGGTAATGATCCTAGAATTCAGAATGGAGATCACTCTGTCGTTTGTTGCACGTTTAAGCTCAGTTACTGTGTCGCGATTCACGCCTGCTCGGGATAAGTCTGTACAGGGTTATTCCCCAAAGACTGGATTCAAAGTGAATTGAAAGTGAAATTTTAATTCAAGGCCAGAGTAGCTGAAATTAACACATAGCTGACTGAGAGAATTTTCCTAGTTCGCTATTTTAAACTTCATTTTGAAATGTACCTTGATTTCTCACTTTAGTGGATAATGCTTTGTATGTAATGTTTTATTTAGCCTTGTGTCTGTGATTTCCTTCCTATCCGCAGATGAAGTGATGGGGATTTCTTTGTGTCGTTGATTTGGTTTTCTGTTAAATAACTAAACGTTTGTTAGTGGAAGCATCTGACTTAATATATAAATTGCTTGTTAAATGTAATTGTTGTTGAATTTTGAGAATATTGATTGATGCCGATGGTGACAGTGTCTGTTAGTTGATTGAAATTTGTGTGTTTTCCTCCATACAGTTGAAAGCGCACTGTAAACGGGTCACCTGGAATTAGCGCTACGCAGGCCGCACGTCACACTTTACTATAAATTTTGCAGGAATGTTGCACAAGTAATTTAAAGAGATATTTGAATAATTCCACCAGGCCTCTAAAGGAACACTGTACTCACTATAACCACTGTGACATTTACGTAGTTATGGTACCTGGAGGCCGCCGTCGCTGGG
Source organism: Pelobates cultripes (assembly GCA_933207985.1). Taxonomy (NCBI): domain Eukaryota; kingdom Metazoa; phylum Chordata; class Amphibia; order Anura; family Pelobatidae; genus Pelobates; species Pelobates cultripes. The sequence continues at coordinate 3,839,460 of OW240923.1, read as the reverse complement.
GCCTGTATCACTATCATTTAGTTTCCTCAGCGGTAAGTAAAGATTCTTGGTCTGCGGCGGCCTGAAGCCTGGCCTCCAATAACGAAATGGCAGTGTTTGGCTGAGAGTTTCAGCTCAGTATGGCTTGGAAGCATAGCTCCGCCTTTGCCTTAATGTAATCGTAGTGATGTGGGATCCGACACCTGCAGACTCCAGGCACTATAACCACTTCAATCTAGTGTCTGTTTATAAATGATTTATTTGAAATTTCTATTAGGTTTTATATCCGTTATAATTACGCTGAGGCAGACTTTTATTTTGAGCATCTCAATCTTTGACAAACTGAATTCCATCGCTTTATGACTCGGTACAAATGTTCAGCCTGTCTAATATCTCCGTGTTTGGGCTCGGTATTTCTGCTAATAATACAATTCTAGGACGGAGGCCATTCGCCCTGAGACTAGCCATGTATAGGTCTCAGGATATGTATTTCAGATTCAAAGCTAGTCCGCGGTGTCAGGTCATCTGTGCTTGTCAGATACATTTATTACATATTTACGTTGGGGAAACGAGGCTTGCTGACAGTGATCTCAGACCTGTACAACCTTACACAAGTTATAAATATTCCAATACAAGGAAGGGAACACCTTCAGAGTATTAGCAGGGGTAACCATGACAACAGAAATGTGAAGAATGTAGCGTATCACACTATAGAAAGCACCAAGCACAGAATGGGCAGAGGGCGGTGAATTCGAGATCCTGTCTGCGTCCGAGGTCAGTGATGGTTTTACACCATATCACAGGGTGATACTGAAAAAGGAGTAAATACTGGAACCATGAATTAAATGTTACTTTTGTTTCTCTGTTTATCTCTTCTTTTTTAAATTCACTTTAGTGTTTTAATTGTACATGAGCAGATATGGAGACTACTCCCAGGGAACATGGCCGTTGGCAAATTATGGCAATGGGCAGAGCTTAAACAAGTGCCATGTCAGTGGCTAAGCTGATTTACCCACAATCCATCAGTGAAAAGCCAATGCAGACATCCAGCAAAATGGAGGCGCGCAGGAGTGAGACCCAGCACAAGGAAGCAAAGACCGTATAGATAAATTAAAGGCAATGCTGGACTCTCATCATTACTAAGCAAAGGAAAACCGAAAGATATGACAGAGCCCCTTTAACTGCAGGTTGGTGAGACTAGAAGTGGGTATACTGCCCTCTATTCCTGACTCCGCCATCTCACGGTCAGTCACAGTCTTCACCTCTCTAGAAATCTCCAAAGAATACTGTAACGTCTCTTCACGTTAGCCCATCTTCTCTAATATAAGCCCAACGTGTATGGGGCCAGGGCAGCAGTCATATCCTATGGAAAGGTAATAAGTCATGGGTTCATGGGCCCAGGGCAGCAGTCATATCCAATGGAAAAGTAATAAGTCATGGGGCAAGGGCTGCAGCATTATTCTACAGAGAGGTAGTAAGTCATGGGTTCATGGGGCCAGGGTAGCAGCATTATTCTACAGAGAGGTAATAAGTCATGCGTTCATGGGGCCAGGGCAGCAGCATTATTCTACAGAGAGGTAATAAGTCATGGGTTCATGGGGCCAGGGCAGCAGCATTATTCTACAGAGAGGTAATAAGTCATGGGTTCATGGGGCCAGGGTAGCAGCATTATTCTACAGAGAGGTAGTAAGTCATGGGTTCATGGGGCCAGGGCAGCAGCATTATTCTACAGAGAGGTAATAAGTCATGGGTTCATGGGGCCAGGGCAGCAGCATTATTCTACAGAGAGGTAGTAAGTCATGGGTTCATGGGGCCAGGGCAGCAGCATTATTCTACAGAGAGGTAATAAGTCATGGGTTCATGGGGCCAGGGCAGCAGCATTATTCTACAGAGAGGTAATAAGTCATGGGTTCATGGGGCCAGGGCAGCAGCATTATTCTACAGAGAGGTAATAAGTCATGGGTTCATGGGGCCAGGGCAGCAGCATTATTCTACAGAGAGGTAATAAGTCATGGGTTCATGGGGCCAGGGCAGCAGCATTATTCTACAGAGAGGTTATAAGTCAAGAGGTAAAACCTACTAACTCATCCTTCATGCACAAGCATTTTCTTCTGCTTTCTGTAATCTAGCTCTCTGGGTAGTTTAAACTTCTCCATCTCTGAAGCCTCGCTACTTACCGGTAAGTACCAGTCCTTTAATAAACACTGAACGACTGCGCCAAGAAGGAAACAAATATAATAAAAATTACTGCTCTAAATATTATGATGATTTATTGCGAGGGGTTAATGTTTCTTGTCTCTATTAACATTTCAGCCATGAAATATACGAAGAGACCAATAAACTGCTTTTAAATTTAAATCTGGGCACTGAGCAAATACAAAGTGTCAAAACACACGGCATGCAATACATCTTAGACAGGATCGCTGTATGCAAAGCAGCGAGTGGAGTGCTGTGCGGGGCTGAATACAGCCATTCTCCCAGATTAATCACGGCACGCCAAGCCAACTATACACTAAACCGCAGATCTTTTCAATTACTTACAAACGTTGACAAGAAATGGCTATTATTTTGGAAGAGTTTTTCAAATGAAAAGGAGGCTTTTTTCAAAGAATTCTGAACAAAAAAAAAACAGACCAGAAAACCCTTTGAGGGCATAAAAGTGCGCGCTGTGGGCACTTGTTGAGACAGTACATTTTATAGAGACATCAAACATTTAGCTTAAAACCCAACACAGCCACAAAGGCAGCAGCTGAAACACAGAGAGAATATGTGCGGCCAACACCGAATTTACAGAGTTATTCACTAAGGTGGGAATTGTTTTCAATTCTGAGTGAAATCCAAATTTTAGAACAAAGTTCCTGCTTTGTTTCCACTGCCTCCACTGCTTCTTATTGGAGATGGTGAAAAGGTGTCCCTGGGTCTTTTAATCCTTGCCTCACGCATCCTGCTGGGTCACTCTCACCAAAAATGTCTTCTTCCACTTGCCCCTTAATTGTAGGAGGGTAACAGCCAGCACCCTCCTCCACTGACAGCGCCTCCTGCAGTTCAACCCCTTCCTCCTCTAATTCGGTCACACCTGAAGTACCAGGGGCTCACTCCAGGCATGCTTGTAACCACTCTGCATCACCACAGCTTAACACCTTCCTTTTGAGTTGTTCCAAAAGAACCTCAACTGTGACAGACATATTCCAGAGGTGAGGGCTTCAGCTTAATATTTGAAACAGCCAACTTTTGATTTGTCTGGCACAAGTAAGTTGAATTAAATTTTGGCGCCTTTACATTTATACCCCTGCAGCTCCTGCCGCTAGGTGGCTCCGCAATTATCCACTCAGGTACTTTACCTCAGCTCGAGCTTCCCGCTGAAACCAGCCGCACACGCTGCCCTGTGCCTAACACCTAGCTCGCGCTACCTCTGCACATTAACCTTTGATACTTACCATGAGGCTGCTCCTTATGTGTCTGCCCACCCGACATTATTAGTGTCTTCTTACCCCTATACACATCTTCCAGCCTGAGGTAGGTACACTAGGCTGAGAGCACCAAATATTGTTTGGGAATTTCTCCTCCGGAATGTCCATTATACTCGAAGAAAGAACCCTTTTTAGACCATTTTATGCATGAGCATTGTCTCTTCTATCTGATATTATCTTTGAACAACTGCAAGGTGAGAATACCTGGAGAGATTTATCAAAGTGGGGTGATCAGAAAAGTGGGTGTAGCGGAATGGACATTTGCAAGCTACTTTTTATATCCTATATTGGCTGCCCGTTTGTGTTTTGTCGGTGGTTCTTCTTTGGCTGTTTGGGAGACTTCATACGAACAAAATCCATTCATCTTCCGAACAAGGCCCACCACTGTACCGCATTAGAACGTTAACACCAACCATTGAAGTGCGAAACTGCAAGGGAAACAATTAATGAATGCTCTTCTGGGTGGCCACCATTTCGTGTAACCGAACACGTGGCTGGGAGAATAGCGGCCATCTTGTCTCCAGAACAAGGGCAGCAGTACTTGGTCGTCGAATGCCTGGAACTATTTTCGGCTTAGGACTCGCGTGAACACCGATAAACTGTTGACCTCTGCTCGTTCCTGTTCCCGACCACATACAAGAATGGCGTTTGGGAGATATAAAGTACCGAACATGGGGAGCATTCGTATAGTGAAAGCAAGGATTTCCTTGTATGGTTTTCGCACAGGAACCTTACGAACAGAAACCGGCCAGGGCACCTATTCTCTTGGAACTATTTTCGGCTACCACCTCGTGTCTGGCCGGTCAAAACTTCCACGCAATGCCGTTTCCGTTCTACCAAACCAATCTGAGTGATTCTTGGATATGTTGGTCACTCAGATCGGGGCTGTCATGGTATGTCCTTTTTGTGGGGTTCCTATGTATGGTTGATAATTAAATTAAAGGAGTTTATTCAGGCGATTATCTCTCAGGCACAAGGGATCATGGGACTGAAACCCTTGCATTATCTGCATGTGAAACCCCTTACTTGAGAGATGGCATAAAAGCCGTGAATAAAAATCAGTTATACCCCCAGAGCTGAGTGTCGTCCAGTTGCTGGGGATGAGGTGGGAGATTCCTGGATTATTTTACTGTATCTGGCCGTTCCATTGGAGTGTTTTACTTGTTCTTGAGTGTATGTTGGAGTACCAAGCAGAGGAAAGTCCCTGCTAGGACTAGAACTTCGCTACAGTGGGCAATTTTGTAATAGTGAAGCAATGTGACTGCTCCATATTTATAACATTCCTGTATTCTGATTGTTACATTATAATAGATCCTCTCCAAAAAGTATCAATTATTCCCGTCTCCTTCTACTATATGAAGATATATTGACTCAAAGACAGAAAAATGTGACCGACGTGTCTGGCTTAGTGTTGGAGATTGATTATTATTTATCTACCAATCTCTGGGTATCTGATCTCGGACTGCATATTGAGGAATTAAATCGGAGAAGGTTTTAGGAGATAATTGCTCTTGTGTGCAGCAATTGTCACCGTTTATATCTTATACCTCATACCGCTGGCGTTTGGGGGAAGATTGTCACAGCCTGCGCACAGTTAGAAGTCATTATCCTAATCAATTTATAGTCAATTTAAACTAATCTCGAACGCTTGTTTTTAACCCTTACGCAGCTGGGTTTTAGGGGTTCTCTGAGTCATTGAGGGGCAGCGCAATGTGTCAGTGTACCTTTGAGCAACACACTGCAAATTTCGATGTAAAAACTGATTATTTTTTCCTTTTTTATTTGAGGGAGATTAAATGGATTCTACAAATTCTCCATTTCTGCTGATTAACACTAGTGAGAGATTCTATTCATATCATGAGTTCTAAGGGTCATTCTAATTACAGCGTATCCGAGCGTCTTCCATCTTACAATAACATTTTGCCGTGATTAAAGCCCTCTGATTAAACAGGGGGGCAGCAGCTGAGAGCTCTGGTCGATAGCAATATTTCCTTGATGGGATGAAAGTAGCTAGCTGGGCTGTAAGCATGGGATTGTCTTCGTATACTGAATAAAAAACACAGACCCTATCAGGGGCTAGAACCAGAATGATATGCAGATCCAGCCGTACACATTAACTCTGTAAGGGGAACTCGCAATAAGTCACAACCCAACACTGAGATATAGAAAGGGTAGTAGATACATAGAATAGCCTTCCAGTGGGAGCAGTAACAGTGATATAGAAAGGGTAGTAGATACCTGGAATAGCCTTCCAGTGGGAGCAGTAACAGTGATATAGAAAGGGTATATCAACTACCCTTTCTACATCACTGTTACTGCTCCCACTGGAAGGCTATTCCAGGTATCTACTACCCTTTCTATATCACTGTTACTACTACCTTCCAGTGGGGGCAGTAACAGTGATATAGAAAGGGTAGTAGATACCCGGAATAGCCTTCCAGTGGGAGCAGTAACAGTGATACATGGAGTAGCCTTCCAGTGGGAGCAGTAACAGTGATATAGAAAGGGTAGTAGATACCTGGAATAGCCTTCCAGTAGGAGCAGTAACAGTGACATAGAAAGGGTAGTAGATACCTGGAATAGCCTTCCAGTGAAAGCAGTAACAGTGATATAGAAAGGGTAGTGGATACCTGGAATAACCTTCCAGTGGGAGCAGTAACAGTGATATAGAAAGGGTAGTAGATACCTGGAATAGCCTTCCAGTGGGAGCAGTAACAGTGATATAGAAAGGGTAGTAGATACCTGGAATAGCCTTCCAGTGGAAGCAGTAACAGTGATATAGAAAGGGTAGTAGATACCTGGAATAGCCTTCCAGTGGGAGCAGTAACAGTGATATAGAAAGGGTAGTAGATACCTTGAATAACCTTCCAGTGGGAGCAGTAACAGTGATATAGAAAGGGTAGTAGATACATGGAATAGTCTTCCAGTGGGAGCTGTAACAGTGATATAGAAAGGGTAGTAGATACCTGGAATAACCTTCCAGCGGGAGCTGTAACAGTGATATAGAAAGGGTAGTAGATACCTGGAATAGCCTTCCAATGGGAGCAGTAACAGTGATATATAGAAAGGGTAGTAGATACCAGGAACAGCCTTCCAGTGGGAGCGGTAACAGTGATATAGAGAGGGTAGTAGATACCTGGAATAACCTTCCAGTGAAAGCAGTAACAGTGATATAGAGAGGGTAGTAGATACCTGGAATAACATTCCAGTGGGAGCAGTAACAGCGATATAGAAAGGGTAGTAGATACATGGAATAGTCTTCCAGTGGGAGCAGTAACAGTGATATAGAAAGGGTAGTAGATACATGGAATAGCCTTCCAGTGGGAGCTGTAACAGTGATATAGAAAGGGTAGTAGATACCTGGAATAGCTTTCCAGTGGGAGCAGTAACAGTGATATAGAAAGGGTAGTAGATACCTGGAATAGCCTTCCAGTGGGAGCAGTAACAGTGATATAGAAAGGGTAGTAGATACCTGGAATAGCCTTCCAGTGGGAGCAGTAACAGTGATATAGAAAGGGTAGTAGATACCTGGAATAGCCTTCCAGTGGGAGCTGTAACAGTGATATAGAAAGGGTAGTAGATACCTGGAATAGCCTTCCAGTGGGAGCGGTAACAGTGATATAGAAAGGGTAGTAGATACATGGAATAGCTTTCCAGTGGGAGCAGTAACAGTGATTTAAAAAGAGTAGTAGATACGTGGAATGGCCTTCCAGTGGGAGCAGTAACAGTGATATAGAAAGGGTAGCAGATACCTGGAATAGCCTTCCAGTGGGAGCACTAACAGTGATATAGAAAGGGTAGTAGATACATGGAATAACCTTCCAGTGGGAGCAGTAACAGTGATATAGAAAGGGTAGTGGATACATGGAGTAGCCTACAATAGGAAGTGGTCTCAGTAAAGGGTATTTATTAGGGCTACACTGATAACCAAATGTAATAATCAATGAATTGAAATGAAGATTCTCTCAGTACCGACAACTAGCTGATTGGTTAGTTGTTTTCAGAAGCTCAATCTATGGTTTCTTTGACAACACAGTGAATAAGCAGCCAGTCTTTAACTGTAATTCCCATTATCCTCAGGGAACTGCTATTATGAATATGATAAATATTTCTCATCTGGTATTCAAGTTCCCTTTTTTCCCGTCCCCTGATTATTTGTGCTCGATGTTTAAATCAATGTGGCTGGAGGGCAGCACGATGTATAGCGATCCCATCATCCCTCTTCATTTCTCCTGTCTCCACAAATGGCCTCATTGAGATGCATGGAGCGCAGTCCCTGGGCTGGGAGGGAATGTCATGTTCATGTGAAAGTGGCTGCTTCGATGAGTGAGACTGCGAGGCACCCACTTAGAACATGGCTGCCATTAACCACACTGACTCTCGTCATTAAAGATCATCGGACATAAAGGGGCCTCCGCCCTTACAGCCCCACTGTTGTACCCCCAGGCCAACGCCAGCAGTCAGTGTCTGTGTTTATCATTTTATCATGTGCGGAGCACGTTCCATTACTATTTTATTTATAGTTATTATATTATTACATAACACAGGGTGCTATATATTGGGGGATAGAGCCGCTTCTCTGTAGGGTTTTAGGAGATTCGAATACTTTATTCTGCTATTTATTGTGCCTGTATTCAGTGCTGGAGAGAATAATTAATCAGAAATGTCCTTATAATATAAATGTTCTACATCTTTAAATTAAATGAACTCTTTGTCTTTGCAGCGGTCGGATTCAGTTATAGATACGGCAGCAGGATTTATAATATCTATTTCAGCAGGATCTTATTATGAAACTAGTGCAGAAAAGGGTTAATCAAGGGCCGAGCCTCCATCCTTTAGCAAACTACAACTCCCACAAAGCTTTGCTACCCACACTTGGTTTCCAGGCTTATGCTGGTTGTTATATGACAGATGGTAGAATGGTATAGAATAGACAATCTCAAAGAAATGACAAACATGTAACTGAGTAGAAAATATATTGCCAAAGCGCCAATAAAACACACCAACAGATGGGGAATAAAAAGATAATCAAATGACGGGCTCTAAATATAGAAATCCATAAAGTATGACAATAAGGATGGGGGTGGGGTGGGGGTGGGGGGCTGGGACCAGGAATATACAGTATATCATTTCCATTGCTTTGTTTGTGGAAACCGACTGAGTATTGGAAGAAGAGGAAATAGAAATGGCTCGAAGCGAGCTGGTTCGCCTGATAAATTCGTGGTAAACGCCAGTGAAGCGTTAGAAATCTATAATGAAATCTGCAGCAGGAGAAAGAGGTTATTAAATAGCCGATTGCCAATGCTATCGAAGCTGGCATGCGAGATATCGAAATATAGCACCCCAGCTTCACACCCAACTGGAGTGTGTGTCACCTGGTCAGCTTTACAATCTCCTATATAATATCCGCCCAACATTCACATCACTGCCCTATATCTTATACCCCACGGGCTTCTAAAGTGTAAGCTCTCTGGGCAGGCAATGTGTTGCTCCATCGTTTCTGATAAGTTGCTGCTTTTAAAATAAATGACGATACCATAATGAGAACATTTAGGCCATTTACATCAGTAGTGCAATTTAAATTTTGAAAGGACCTTTGATATCCCCCAAATTGAATATACCAGAAAATATCCCACAGCTTCGATTATGTCTCATACTTATTGAAATGAGTAACTTCTTATTTCTTACTTTAGGGTATCTCTTGCTTTGCTTGCCTTGATTATACCATTCTCCATCTTGTATTGATCTTTTTATACTTGGACCATGTCTTCTTCTTTCATTCTTGGACTCCATGTCTTGGTGTCACGGCTCCCACCGTGACATCCAGACAGCCAGACGTGGTCGCCCCAGAAGTGCCCAACAGGGGATTTGAAATGTGGTCCATCTGTGTCCTGGTCTTGCTTCTGAGCCACAATTCAGTTAGTGTTTCAGCCTATGTTTATTCTCACCTTGTCTCCAGCACTGGGGGCTGGACGTCACCTGTGGCTGCTCCTATCATCTCAGCCCACCTAAAGCAGATGCCTAATTAGACACGTATAAAACACTGCCTCTCTCTGAGGGCAGTGTCAGTTCATTGACTCTGGTTCTGCTTTCTGGTTCCTGTTTTTGAGTTTCCAGATCGTTTGTTCATGGCTCCTGACCTTGGCTTATTTGCATTGTCTATCCTGACTTCTGGCATCCTCTGACCTTGGCTTTCTTACCATGTATCCTGACTTCTGGCATCCTCTGACTTTGGCTTACCCTTGACGATTCTCCTGCTGGTGTTCTTACCTGTACTGCGACTTGGAGCAACATCCTGCACAGCCCCCGTGCACAAACTCACAGGCCAGGTGAATTCTTACATGACCACCTTGGCCTGTGTTTAATTGCAAGGGTAAGCATAAATCTCTGCTTTCCGGACTCCCAACTAAGGTAAGCCATGACACTTGGTCTCTGTGCCATGGGCCATCCCTTCATTATTGGACCATGTCTTGTTCTCTGTGCCATGAGCCATCCCTTCATTCTTGGACCATGTCTTGTTCTCTGTGCCATGAGCCATCCCTCTGCCTTCATTCTTGGACCATGTCTTGTTCTCTGTGCCATGGGCCATCCCTTCATTATTGGACCATGTCTTGTTCTCTGTGCCGTGGGCCATCCCTCTGCCTTCATTCTTGGACCATGTCTTGTTCTCTGTGCCATGGGCCATCCCTCTGCCTTCATTCTTGGACCATGTCTTGTTCTCTGTGCCATGGGCCATCCCTTCATTATTGGACCATGTCTTGTTCTCTGTGCCATGAGCCATCCCTCTGCCTTCATTCTTGGACCATGTCTTGTTCTCTGTGCCATGGGCCATCCCTCTGCCTTCATTCTTGGACCATGTCTTGTTCTCTGTGCCGTGGGCCATCCCTCTGCCTTCATTCTTGGACCATGTCTTGTTCTCTGTGCCATGGGCTATCCCTCTTCCTTCATTATTGGACAGTGTCTTGTTCTCTGTGCCATGAGCTATCCCTCTTCCTTCATTATTGGACAGTGTCTTGTTCTCTGTGCCGTGGGCCATCCCTTTTCCTTCATTCTTGGACTATGTCTTGTTCTCTGTGCCATGGGCTATCCTCTAGCTTCATTGTTGAACCATGTCTTGTTCTCTGTGCCGTGGGCCATCCCTCTGCCTTCATTCTTGGACCATGTCTTGTTCTCTGTGCCATGGACCATCCTCTAAGTTCATTCTTGGACAATGTCTTGTTCTCTGTGCCATGGTCCATTCTTCTTCCCTAATTCTTGGACCATGTCTTATTCTCTGTGCCTTGGACCATCGCTCTTCTTTCATTCTTAGACCATGTCTTGTTCTCTGTGCCATGGGCTATCCCTTTTCTATACTGACTCTCTCCCTCTCTGCCTTGAACCACCACTTTTTTCCTTTGTGTCTTAACCCATCCCTACGTAATTTAGAAACATAGAATGTGGCGGCAGATAAGAACCATTCGGCCCATCTAGTCTGCCCAATTTTCTAAATACTTTCATTAGTTCCTAGTCTTATCTTATAGTTAGGATAGCCTTATGCCTATCCCACGCATGCTTAAACTCCTTTACTGTGTTAACCTCTACCACTTCAGCTGGAAGGCTATTCCATGCATCCACTACCCTCTCAGTAAAGTAATACTTCCTGATATTATTTTTAAACCTTTGTCCCTCTAATTTAAGACTATGTCCTCTAGTGGTAATTTTAATCTAGCTTTTGCTATTTTGCGTAGTGCCATCCTTTCGTCTTTTTTTATTCTGATTTTGTTCCCTAGCTACCTTGTTTGTCATACATTGGATCGTACTTTCATGCCTTGCTCTGTCCTATTTAGACAGAACCTGCTCCTTCTGGTTTCCTTTCTTTTTTTTTTTCTTTTCTTTTTTCTTTAATTTTGAGCCCTTCTTGTTCCTCTTGTTGTTGGTTAAACCATTCCCCATCCTCTATCTTGAATACCTCCAGCCATCATACTTTCTTTGTGTTTGATGATGTTATTCTGACTTCATTGTGCGTTCTTATATCACATGGTTTATTTTAAGTTTGTCTTGGTTTTTTTTTCCTCTGGTTAACATTGTTCACGCATTACTTTCCTATTTTACAATTGAAATAGTCTTTCTGTGAGTGTGTATAGATGTTTCTGATTGTCGATCCCTGACCTTTTTCATTGTACTGTACACTACGTGTTGTATAATGTAGAGGATAATTACTTACGATTAACAATAATTAGTGGTTTCATTGTGGTCAGAGTGGTCCATGGCAGTTTCATGTGCAGATATTGGCATATAATGGAGCCAGCTTACTATGGGGGGGGGGCCCAGGGTCTCGGAAATGTACCATGTTCGTTGTGATGTCTGACAGCGGCTAATTTACTGGTCCATTTAAATGCATGTGTTGTTTTTAAGCTGTAAGTTCTGATCTGCTCGCACTGTCCTGGGTACATGAGATTCTCTTTGTAAGGCAGAATACCGTTTAATATTTCACAAGTCTTGTCTTTGACACAAAAACAGAACAGTACTGTGGATTCTGTACTCTCATCCAGTGATGTCTTGTGTTAGATGTGACTGGCAAGCATTAAGATTTCATTCATTCTCAAATTGTGGCTCGGTTCATTCTGCCAAGTGCAGAGAGGTAGATTTACTAAATAATTTGTGTAGAGAGAGACTTATTAACTAATTCATTACTGAGCAACATGTGCGTGAGACTCTCACAGGAGCGTTTGTGCAGAGTGCTGGAAATGCAACAAATTCCATGATTTATTCCACAAATTTTAACATTATATTCACAGTAATTCGCATAAAAAGCACACACAGAGAGCAGTGGATACTGGGAACTGCCTCGCAGAGTTTGAGTGCAAGCTCACTAGACTATTCAGATGTATTTACAGCTCTGTGTTTATCGCATAGCAGTATTTAATTTCTTGGATCATGTAAAAACCTTTTTTATAAAAGCTTTTCATTTGACTAATATAATAAATATCCTTTTCATTCTAGAAGTGCCATAGCATAATAGCTCATATACGCACAAATACAACGATACAAAGCAACTACAGTATACGTAACAAGCAGAATACAGCAACATACACACCTCAATTTAAAAAAATAGGACCGGCACGCTACAGGACATCACAATCCTATTTCGGCACAGTGCTGCTAAAAGGTTGCCTACCCCTGGCAAAGGAAATGGTACCTTGATGGGCCTACTGCTTGTTATCTCACACACAATCTGTCTGCTAAAAGTCACTTTGCAGGAAACGTTCTAGTGACACTCCTGAATCTCTGAATGCTCACAGTTACCTTTTTAAATTGTGCGCAGCAATTAAGAAAGGAGCATAATCCACTGTACGAGCTGTTTAATAACAGGACTCTGACTACGCAATTCCAGAATGCCGTGTTCTGAAGGTGTTAAAATGATAAATCTCTTTACAGCCGCGAGTCCAAATCATTCTTTTTAGCCTTTAATAAGGCCAGATTCTGTAACAAAGGCCCAATTCTCCAGCGTCTCCTTGCCTTGCAAGCCCTGGCTTTCTGGGTAAAGAGTCTGAGCCGCAAAGATAAGGATTCACAGAGAAAAGATTCATATGTTTATCCAGCTCTGGAATTTTTCATGCTCGGCTTTGACATTGAACTAAAAAACTTTTTAAATGAAGTTTGGGACCAAAAAGAGAAATGTTTTCACTACAAGGAAAGGAAAACATTGTTACGGTTTATTCATTAGCCCCTTAAGGACCAAACTTCTGGAATAAAAGGGAATCATGACATGTCACACATGTCATGTGTCCTTAAGGGGTTAAACTCCAAATTGTACCAAATTAAAATCTGAATGCTAAAACTGAGACTAACATAGCCAGGCAGGGCACATAGCGGAGTCAGAGAATTTTTATTACCAAATATTTTATCTCCTGTTTTGCAATGTGTATTTTATTTGCTACATTTTCGAGCATAGTGAGCAATGATTTCAGTATTTCTCCGGCTGCCCCTAGGGGGCTGTTTACTCAGCAGCGAAGGGTTTGGATTGACAGCTGTATAGAATTCCCGGGGCTGATAGAGCCGTGTTTGCAGATCACCATGTGTTAGTATTTTCAAGATATATGCAGTATACAGTTACCTGCCCAGGGATTTGTGGCTCTGTCCCCCTTTGATTGTAGTGCATAGACACAGAGTTTCGCCTTCGAGCCCATGGCAGACGCCCTCACAGTCTGTGACCCTGGAATCACTGGAGACATTGGTATATTCACATAGGATACCACACTAATCATTGTGTTCATTTTAACCTAGAGTGATGGGTTCTATTTAAAACACGCAATACTAAATAACATGTTAAAGAAGCACAAGTAAACCGTTTGTATTATTATTATTATTGCCATTTATATAGCGCCAACAGAGTCCAAAGTGCTTTACAATACAGGGAGTGCAGAATTATTAGGCAAGTTGTATTTTGTGTCTTGTTGCATTGTAAACCCAGGGACCGAATAAAGGACTCCCAGGAATCTAGGACTGGGCTTTTGGCGAGTAACAACTGGTGGGCCCAGATCTTAAGGTGCCCCGACAATAAGGTAATCGCTGTCCTCACTTTAATGACGTCTGTGGCATAGGTAAGTGGTCTCAGGGAGAACAGGACCTCGCAATCAACTTTGAAGGTATCATACTTAGACCGGATCCCAGAAAATTTCTCGGGTAGAGCAACCAGCGGTTCAGAGAGTCCAGAGTCATAGGTTACTCTCCCTTTAAGGGAAGCCAGCTCCTGCTGTAAGCCCTGCAAAGCCTGGGTGAGCTGGGAAACTTGCTGGGTCAAGGCTGCAACGGTAATCTTCAACTCTGCAGACTCCATTTGGTCAGATCGTACTGTCAAGGATCTTACCTGAAGTGGGAGTCCGGCACGCAGAGTTGAGGCACCCTTTGCAATTCGACACAGACCGAGGGGACTCAGGACAGAAATCCCCAAGGCTGTGACACAGTGCACTGGGGCTGAAATAACCAGTGCTTCCTGGAACGCAGTACAGACAAAGGATATCCAGAAGAGTAGTCAGTATCAGAATCAGAAGTCAGGACGGGCGGCAATCAGGCGAAAACAGTAGACGAGCAGGAGATCAAAAACAGGAGTCAGAAGAACAGCAGTGAAACCAAACAGGAACAGGAAACACGATCTGACAACGAGAACCAGCCTTGCGGGGTTTAAATAGGGAGTCTCAGCCAATCATCAAGGAACCAGGAACAGGTGTGCACATTCCAAGTGAACAGGCTCAGACTACAGGATACCAAGAACAACCAGAAACAGTCAAAGATGCGTGGAGCTCAATGCAAGGATACCGACTGGGATGCAGGAAACTCAGGTTTGATCCCAGCCAGACCCAAATACACAATATTGTGTAAAGCACCATGGCGATCCTGACAGTACTACTGCTTGAAGAAGGTGTCTTCCAGGAACTGGCAGTAGGACTGGGAGTTGAGCTTGACTCCATCCTCAACCCGAAAAGGCCCCACAAGCTCATCTTTGATGATACCAGCCCAAACCAGTACTCCACCTCCACCTTGCTGGTGTCTGAGTCGGACTGGAGCTCTCTGCCCTTTACCAATCCAGCCACGGGCCCATCCATCTGGCCCATCAAGACTCACTCTCATTTCATCAGTCCATAAAACCTTAGAAAAATCAGTCTTGAGATATTTCTTGGCCCAGTCTTGACGTTTCAGCTTGTGTGTCTTGTTCAGTGGTGGTCGTCTTTCAGCCTTTCTTACCTTGGCCATGTCTCTGAGTATTGCACACCTTGTGCTTTTGGGCACTCCAGTGATGTTGCAGCTCTGAAATATGGCCAAACTGGTGGCAAGTGGCATCGTGGCAGCTGCACGCTTGACTTTTCTCAGTTCATGGGCAGTTATTTTGCGCCTTGGTTTTTCCACACGCTTCTTGCGACCCTGTTGACTATTTTGAATGAAACGCTTGATTGTTCGATGATCACGCTTCAGAAGCTTTGCAATTTTAAGAGTGCTGCATCCCTCTGCAAGATATCTCACTATTTTTGACTTTTCTGAGCCTGTCAAGTCCTTCTTTTGACCCATTTTGCCAAAGGAAAGGAAGTTGCCTAATAATTATGCACACCTGATATAGGGTGTTGATGTCATTAGACCACACCCCTTCTCATTACAGAGATGCACATCACCTAATATGCTTAATTGGTAGTAGGCTTTCGAGCCTATACAGCTTGGAGTAAGACAACATGCATAAAGAGGATGATGTGGTCAAAATACTCATTTGCCTAATAATTCTGCACTCCCTGTATTATGAGAGGGGGGATTTAACTGTAAATAGGACAGTTACAGGAAAACTTACAGGAACGATAGGTTTAAGAGGACCCAGTGCAAACGAGCTTACAGTCTATAGGAGGTGGGTTATAAAACACATTGTAGCGGAGATCTAGTATTCCACTAGTTATCTCCACTTAAGATCCCAGTGAGGCTTAGGAACAAGTATTATAAATCCATAAGGCAAGGTTTCCAGCAGGTAAAATAATCCAGCAATATCCCAACAGCGATCCCAATAACTGGACGACACACAGCATCAGGAGCAGAACTAAACTTTTATTCACACAGTGGCCTTATAAAGCATGCTCCCATGCAAGGGAGGGATTTACAGTAATTACTACAGTGCCCAATCTTACTCGAGTAACCTCCCACACATCTCCTCCCCTTAGCCTGACTCATAATCCCCTTATACAGTACACAAATTCCCCCAGTTTCTGGATGTACCCCTAAACCTAGGGGTACCCCTTTAAATGTCACATCCCCTGGTAGCCCTGATCTGGGTGAGAGACATATCCAAAAATCACCCAGATCGGACCAGGGGTTCAGGAAATCTGTGGAGGTAATAAAAAGACCAACCGCGCTGGAGAGAACAGCCGAATCGGGTTCCATGCGATGGGGCCCTGCGGTCAGTCACAGTACAAGGGAACAAACTGCACGAATTGCTAGGGTTACAGAGATCAGGGAGGGTTCGCGTGAATCCCCTCGTTCGGTTGTTTCTTTCTACCGAACGGGGGTCATTCGGTAGTTTGGAAGTGAATACAAGGTTAGTGTGGAGGTCTCAGCGGTGTTCGCCTAGTCGAGTGTCCGATTTGGGTTCCAGACACTCGATGGCAAAACACCGCTGTTCGGGAGTTTTAAAATGGCCGCCGCCACGTGTTCGTTTCCCGAATGGCGGCCACCCCGAGAACAAAGGACCCACTGCACAGATTGTCAATTACCGGTTCGCAACATTGTTGCAACTGGTAATTGAAGGCACACTTCACACTGGGGAGGTCTGACTGCTTGGTAGTTTCATTCCCATAATTGCTAGAATGATTCTACCGAACAATCAGACGAATACTGCATACATTTCCACATATAACATTGCAATTTAACCGAAGACATTAAAATACATGAACTTTCCAGGACAGCCCAGTGCCATCCACTACACACATTAGGACAGGAAATATCAATCAAATAAGGTGGGAGTGAAGCAGAGCTGGAGGAGAGAGTAGAGTGCTACCCTTACGAGAGGGCAAGAGACAGGTATGTATGGAACGTTTATACCGTTTTATAAACAGACTAAAAAGCAACATCTTTTGCAGAAAGTGATGGTGCATTGTGATTTTATCCTCCTATTATGCAGAGCATTAATTGCATTTTAATATATTTCCAGTTTATATAAATATATGTCATATAAAATCTAACTGCCTTGTTCACTGGCGCTCAGGGAATAATGGGGCGATGACCAGTTGGTTGGCGTGCTCAGCTTTTTTCACGTTTCTCCGTTGAGCTGGAATTCGGTTAGAATCAGCGGAAGGAACATTCATTTCAAAGTAAAAATAGACACTGGGGACCTAATTTCCTGGTAAATGTAATTTGTCATTAGCTGGCTGTGCAGCAGTAACAGTCCCCTGCCTTACCGTTCTGTTTTATGCCTCTTGTATGCGTTTTTCACATATTTCGAAAATCCCTGTGTGAATATGAAAAATGATTGGCTTTTTATTAGGACCTGCGCTAAACCGACTGTGAAATCTTTTGGCGCTCACTGTTATACAGAATGCTAAAACTCTTAATAGGAGATTTTCATAAACCGAGAGTTTAATGTGACAAATTGCTGACCATAGATTTTTTTTATTTTAAACTTTTAATTTTGCAGGCACTTCCAAGAAAAAAAATCAGTGTAATGTGCATTCTTTTTTGGAAAACGACCAGCAGTCTCAGTGTCCTCCTATATATTTACTTTATTACATGAAATTAGAGATTGTCAGCATTTATAGGGATTAGCTTTTACGTTCCTGACAGTTATATACGAGCCAACTGTCTCAGATTTGCACTTATAGTCCTGCTTCTGAATTCTGCGATGCCAGCATTTATGCCGGAATTTAACGTCTTTATTCATTTTCTTTTAGTTGGAGCCCAACTGCTGCTCAAGCATTGCATTAATTTAAGAAGATTTAAGGATTATTTTAATGGGAGTTTTACATGGTTGGGGAACCTGTGTGAATGAGCTGATGTGTTTGACGAGATGTTGTCTAATCCTCACTCCCATCTGCCTTAGCCAATGACTCTCACACAGAGGATCTTTTGCTCGAAGTCTAGGAATGATGGGCCGTGGAGTCCTGAGTTCAAGCTTTTAAGGCAGAGAAGGAAGGGTTTATGTAGTTACTGTGTTTCAGGCTGTTAGTCTGGTTTAGGAAGGTAAATAAACCGCTGTAAAAGGTAAATGGCTAAACACAGAGGTAACACACCCTCAGAGGTGCCTTGTGTGTACCACGTACAGTGTGTGTCAGGGAGATTCAGCAGCCAATTGCATTGCTATGTACATACTTACAGAGCTGTCCCAAGTACTGAACACACACTGCTTTCACTGCTTAGAGGAACTGTCCCAGGTACTGAACACACACTGCTTTCACTGCTTAGAGGAACTGTCCCAGGTACTGAACACACACTGCTTTCACTGCTTAGAGGAACTGTCCCAGGTACTGAACACACACTGCTTTCACTGCTTAGAGGAACTGTCCCCGGTACTGAACACACACTGCTTTCACTGCTTAGAGGGACTGTTCCAGGTACTGAACACACACTGCTTTCCCTGCTTAGAGGAACTGTCCCGGGTACTGAACACACACTGCTTTCCCTGCTTAGAGGAACTGTCTCTGGTACTGAACACACACTGCTTTCACTGCTTAGAGGAGCTGTCCCCGGCACTGAACACACACTGCTTTCACTGCTTAGAGGAACTGTCCCCGGTACTGAACACACACTGCTTTCACTGCTTAGAGGAACTGTCCCGGGTACTGAACACACACTGCTTTCACTGCTTAGAGGAACTGTCTCTGGTACTGAACACACACTGCTTTCACTGCTTAGAGGAACTGTCCCCGGCACTGAACACACACTGCTTTCACTGCTTAGAGGAACTGTCCCCGGTACTGAACACACACTGCTTTCACTGCTTAGAGGAACTGTCCCTGGTACTGAACACACACTGCTTTCACTGCTTAGAGGGACTGTCCCAGGTACTGAACACACACTGCTTTCACTGCTTAGAGGGATTGTCCCAGGTACTGAACACACACTGCTTTCACTGCTTAGAGGGATTGTCCCAGGTACTGAACACACACTGCTTTCACTGCTTAGAGGAACTGTCCCGGGTACTGAACACACACTGCTTTCACTGCTTAGAGGAACTGTCCCTGGTACTGAACACACACTGCTTTCACTGCTTAGAGGAACTGTCCCAGGTACTGAACACACACTGCTTTCACTGCTTAGAGGGACTATCCCAGGTACTGAACACACACTGCTTTCACTGCTTAGAGGGATTGTCCCAGGTACTGAACACACACTGCTTTCACTGCTTAGAGGAACTGTCCCGGGTACTGAACACACACTGCTTTCACTGTTTAGAGGAACTGTCCCAGGCACTGAACACACACTGCTTTCACTGCTTAGAGATACTGTCCAGTTCCACTCATGGATAATCTCCATATTGTGCTTATTCTGAGTGTCTCTGGCCATATATCTTCTACTTCAGGCTGAAATGTTCCTATAAGAGGCCAGATTCTGCAGACAGATAGTATAACGGGTCCACAGAGCTGCTCTCCACTTGTTTATTGAGTGTGTGAGATCAGTAGTGAATGGACAAGTAACAGGAATTGGTATGTTTTAAATTGGACTTATGTATACAGAGCACATTGCCACAGCAACAATTACCATGGAAACCAATGTAATGTTAAAAAAATGGAATGTTCCTGCTGATTGCTCTGCAGCTGTAATATCACCATGGAAACTAATAGAATGTTCCTGCTGATTGCTCTACAGATGAAACAATCACCGTGGAAACCAACAGAATGTTCCTGCTGATTGCTCCACAGCTGAAACAATCACCATGGAAACCAATGGAATGTTCCTGCTGATTGCTCTACAGCTGATACAATCACCATGGAAACCAATGGAATGTTCCTGCTGATTGCTCTACAGCTGATACAATCACCATGGAAACCAATGGAATGTTCCTGCTGATTGCTGTAATCTTTGAAAAACTGTTCATGGAGCAGCTTTCCCGGACTTCTAATGCAGAAATAGGTGATCATTACATAATTGTAGAAGAGCATTAGGTAGGTAATATAAATTTACTTAGCTACTCAATAAATCACACTGTCTGAAAAGCCTTTTATTGCACAGTCCTGTGTTGTATTAGGAGTGATGCCTCATTAAAGCAATAAACCTCTCGCTCTACTTACTTGTTAGCTAATCACCCTTTTAAAGCTGTGATTATTGAACTCTGCATCGCTGGCCATAGAGTGCCATGGATGCCGTTCAGAACTCTCCCCCGGTAGTGATACATGACCTCTGCCCCTCTTACAGTGTGACAGTCTTAATGGGCTGATGGCCATCCAAACATTTAATGGCTGATGTAACTGTGTAGGAGCTTCCAATAATTCCTGCTGATTTATATCTCATAGTGTGGTTAGTTTAACATACCAACTACAGATCCCTGTAATATCAGATGTAATATTGTATTTACTGTGCCCAGGTTAAACAGCATCCTGTACTGTGATCATCTAGCTGGTGCAAGGAGGTAATCTGGCATCCGGGAACCTCCTATCACCATAACAACTTTATTCTGATAAAATTGTTATGGTGCCAGAAGTGTTTGTTTGACATGTCATGGTGCTCAGTGGGAAGTATTTAGAATTCGGCAGATCTCATTTACCGGTGACTTTGTTATATAAGAAAAGTAAATATTTCCTGTAAGGTTCCTGGTTTTAGCCTAATAAACCTTAGAAAATGTGACACATTTACGATATTTTGCATCTGACCATGTGTTAAAGGAATACCGCAGATTAAAATTCCCTGTTTCACATTTCAACATAAAAAGGTACTTTAAGGATACTTTGCACAAAGATCTTCTAAATATAAAAAAAAAAAACAACAAAAAAAAAAACCAACCAAAAAAAAACATTTTATTGAGCTGCAAATGATACGATAAAAGTAGACCCCTACGGAGAAGCTGACAGTATAGGGATGTAAACAGTAAAACCGCTCAGCAATATTTCATATTTTAGGAAACATCAAGGAAAAGCAAAGCAACAAATTAAGTATATCTGTGGTAGAGGTGTCAAATTCGCCATCAGTACTCCTCTGTCTCAACTCCCTGGGGGGTCAGTCTGCAGTGGTTATAGTGCCTGTGGCTGCTGCACCCCATTCTGCATCCTCTGAACCTCGATTTACGGCCAGGAAACTGAGTGTTTATTCCAGCATTCCGAGATGGCAGCCGCTGCTTGAGAGGACTGGTCTGCAGGTCAGAGGAAGTGTGGCTGAGGAGCGGAATCTCCGAGCAGGCAGCCGCTGCATGAGAGGACTGGTCTGCAGGTCAGAGGAAGTGTGGCTGAGGAGCGTAATCTCCGAGATGGCAGCCGCTGCATGAGAGGACTGGTCTGCAGGTCAGAGGAAGTGTGGCTGAGGAGCGGAATCTCCGAGCTGGCAGCCGCTGCATGAGAGGACTGGTCTGCAGGTCCGAGGTTGGAGGAGGTGTGGCTGAGGTTCGGAGCCAGGACAATGATGTATCCAAGATGGGGCTGTGTCCCACAGTCAATCACTTTGACCTCAGGTAACCCCTCCCACAGGTGAGACCAGGTTATATAATTGAGCCGCACCATTATAAGCAGAGCACACCTTTCAGTCAGTGCTTGGTTGTTTTGTTGCCTCAGAACTCCTAATGTTTGTTTCCTTGTGTTTCCTGTCCTTGCTGGTTTCTTGACTTTGTCTGCTCTCTGGATTTTACTGATTACCGCCCAGATTTCTCTGTTATTTTATTAACATCACTGACCTGATAGAATCTGGTTCTCAACCTCAGGATCTCTGTGAATCGTGCTTATAAGGGAGAGATCCAGGACTGAACACGACCCAGCAGGATGTTACAAACATGCCTTTTAATTTACTTCAAGGAGAGAAGGAATATTTTGGAATTTACTGGAAAACGTGTCTCTATTTTTATATTTTTGTTTTTTAACTCATCCTAAATGCAAAGTTTTTCCTTTAACCCCTTAAGGACCAAACTTCTGGAATAAAAGGGAATCATGACATGTCACACATGTCATGTGTCTTTAAGGGGTTAAATGGAGGCGGTGATAAGGCATGGATCCAGAGCTGGCTCGTTGTTATGACTCTCAGCGTTTATTTTGTGGTAGTTGAGAGATGATGACAGAATACTAAAAAGGGTGTTTTCAGGATGGATGGTAATATAGAAGGGGTATATAGATCTGGGGACTAAAACTGCTGGGATCTGGTGAAACCGGATTCATTTGGTAATTTTCCAATGTGGAATTCTTTCTGGGAGAAATCTAAAGATAATATAAAACCTTTAGAGACATATGAGACAGACGTAGCTGCTGGTAATACGGTGGTTTAATGGGGTTAGTTGTATAAGTCTTGTAGTGAGACAATCACCATGTGATACAGAGGAAGCATTATGTGTAAGAATGGGTTTCCCGATCTTTAGAAATGAGAGGATGTAGTGTCTGCCTTGGAAATAAGGAATGTGAGGGAGCAGCAGTTTCGGGATGTTTAAGCTCACTAGTTAGATGAATTAAATGATGTATATGGTTGAATAAAGGGTCAGTTATGTTAATGTCCTTTTTAACGCGAAGGTGGTTTTAACTTGGGATGTGCATGGGCAAACAATTCCGTTCAGTTTGGAAATTTGAGTAAGCAAAATATTTTTGTCTGCTTCGGCAATTCGGACCAATGGCATTCAGTTTGGCAATTTAGAACTTTGGACATTCGTAAGCATCCAAATGTCTAGTATTACATTGACTCTCTGGTCCAGGACACTCCCATACAAAACAAGAGAATTCCTCCCCTGTGCCTGGGAGATAAGGGACTGTACAAAACTCAATTATCTCCAGGCACAAAAAACACACATTTCCCAAACACCCCAAAAGTACCTTAAAAATACATAAAATCCCCTGATAGTCCCGATCTGGGTGACCAACATATCCAAGAATCACCCAGATCGGTTCAGGGGTTCAGGATTTTCCTGGAAGTCATAATTTGACCAACCGCACACATGGTCTCATGCCCAAAACAGTCTTCAGAGAATCAGGGCTTGCGGTTGTAACGGCACCCTCAGGCATAAAAGGGGTTAATAGCCGTTTAGGAGATATTCCCTTCCAGATATACAGGCAGCTACTGTAGACACCAATCCACCGAACCGGAGAAGCATACGAATGCTCTCAAACATACGAATGCTGTAAACAGCCGAATAGGAAAAACCATACGAAAGGTTTACACTCCTAGCAGTCGAACTGAAACAGCATACAATAAATCCCCCCAAGAACGAGACAAAGCTCTGTGTTGAGGGTAAAGCAGGAACAGACTGAACTGTGTCTTTATTGCCTTATGTGCAAATTTTACAGACATAGTGTCATGCGGTATCTCTTCCGAGTTCAGCACTTCCGCATTGCGGAGCCGGCCCCGCCCCCTTCTGACGTGGCTCTGAAAGTACTTAGGGAGACCGCGCCAGGGAGAAGGCGCTTGGTGATTGTGGGACCTACTTCCGGGTATTCACGCCGGCTCCACAAGCTCTGACAAGCCATCCCAGCCTTTGAGCCAATGCAAGGATTGCTGCAAGCCATAGAGGATTACTGGAGAACGGATACTTTGCTACTTTACAAGTGGACTATAACTCTGAACTATTGGAGGACAACTCACCTTAACCTTAACCTTAAGTATATCTTTCAACTATTGTCTGCAATATCATTTATTAATGAACCAATTCCTGCTTGCTCAAATCTTCTCTGCTTCAAGTTACTAATTATATGGAGGACAACTCACATCATGATTATTTACTATGAACCGTTTCTTGCTTTGCAAACACTCTCTGCTACCTGCTTAATGTTTCTATTGAAGAATTCCCAGTAACCTAAAGAATCTTATTAAAAACTTATCTGAGGAAATACTTATTAATGAACTTTGTATTGTTTGATAACCTGCACTTTCTTCCTATTGGATTATTGCCTATATGCAATTCATTTAAGTTTATCAATCATTAAAACTTTGTTTGATTCTCTAATTGCCAGCAATCCTCTCTTTTCTTAAAGCTACAGTATTGATACTTTAAAGATTCTTCGTTTCTTTACTATTGTAATTAAGGAGTTCTACAAGCTGCAGTTGAGTTCCAATCCCAATAACCCAAGTAGCATAACACATAGTCCCACCCACAGGGTTTTGTGGAACATCCAATCAAAACATACAACACAGATAAACACTCCCACAATGACATCACAATCCCTCCTGGCTATCCTAGAGATAATTAGAAAGTAATCCAATTATCTCCAAGGACAGAGGCAAATGGCAGTAAAAAGACAGTAAAATGCAACAAAATACACAAGGTTACATTTATTACATAAAATACAGACATGCAACATATCCCCAGATAGCTTAGGTCTGAGCGCCCATTATTACTGAATGGCACTCAGACCACACACATACAGTTCAATTGCCATGGTGCCAAAGTCTTTTATTACACGAATAGGCTCCATGGCATAGCTATCTGGGTTAAGTGAGTTCATTCACACTTGGAACACTGTGGTGGAAAGTGCTACAAAGTATCAATTAGGCTTAACAAGCTCCAGGGTGGCCTCCGGTTCATGCGGCTGTTCGGTTCCTGAACCATACAGTCCAAATACACGAACAGAGACATTTACATTACATTTTACAGGGTCCATAGTCTGTGGGCAGGAAGCTGGCAAGCAGGCTCCTCCAGGAGCTCGTGGCAAACTCACTTGGAAAGGGGAGTTTGTCACACCCACAATCTATCAGTCAGAACAAAATGGCTGCACCCAGGTACTGAGATCAGGCACAATGAAGAAAAGTTAATTCATATACATATGTAATCATGAAGATATAGGGGTCATAAAAGAACCTGTGCATGTATTTTGAGTTGATGAATGTTTGTGTTAATTCACATTCCTTTCTGTTTTAAAGAGCAATAATAAACAGAACGGAATGATTAGCACAAGATGTAACAAACGCGCGTGTGTGTATGTATGTATGTGTATGTATGTGTGTGTGTGTATGTATGTGTATGTGTATATATATCTATATATATCTTCCCATTCTTGTCTGGGCCCTTTGGGTCGGTCTCCTGGTACCAAGTGATGAATACTGCTCAGAGAACTTAAAATTTCAATAACAATGTGTGCTCCCTGCGGCTCCGGGATGCCATCAATTGTAATTACACCTAGAATCACACTCTGAGCTTTGTGGAATGTTATAACCACAGGGGGCATAGGTTTAAAAATAACACAACAACATGAAGCATGATGGCAGTTTATGAAATCGCTTGAAAACATTGATTACAGAATGCGATGGACAGAGTCTCAGAGCAGAATGGGAGAAAGGGTGGGCAGTGGAGTCATTAGGTATGGGGTAGGGAGTGGGCAGGGGGTCACAGTGGGATGGGATCATAGAGTGAGCAGAAAGTCACAGAGTGGGACGGGATCTCAATGAGTGGGCAGGGGCATTCCTAGTGCAGACTCTTCAGCCACAATACAGTCCAGGACGATGGGTCTATTTATTAATATTCCCTTCTACTGTAGCTTTATTTTCAACAAAGTAATTAATTTATAACTGAGCCGAATGCGCAAGACAAGATTCATCTTCAATGTTGGAACAAAGGTCAGATTTCTGACTTTTCCATCATTCCTCCCTAGCTATCCATGAATATCCTGAATTATGTAGGATGCACATTTCGTATTCACGGAATCGACCCGCCATAGAGGGGCTGCCTTCTTTATGAGCAGGACAGATAGTTTACTTGGCCATAACAGTGCCTGAGTGGTGCAGCACTAAGCTACAGCCCCGGCTGCTCATCATGCTCAGAGGTTGAAACATTTATTCTTTAATTACTATTTTTTTTTGTGGCTTTATCGCCCTACTCTATGATGGGGCTTTAATATTCAACTTTTCCCATCTCCCTCATGATTCTTGGTTTGTTATGACAGCTGTATGTAGCTTGAATTAATTCTGTGCCTAATTAAAGCATCATAATTAAAAAGCCTGCTGTAGCAACAAACTATTTGTGGTGTTGTAGATTAACCAATTTGTTCTATCACTGTCCTCAAAGGTAATTATCATAATCTGATTTATAACACCTCTCTCCCGGCCTGACGCAGGCAAAATGAATTGCATTCGCTTTTAAGGGAAATTTTTTTTTAAAGTCTTATTTTTATTTTTCTCTATCTCGTTATTTTGCTGCGACAGACCTCTCTAAATGCGAACCTGTTTTCTGGACCATCACAAAAAAAGATAATTTTGTAGAAATTGCGTTTGGTTGTCTGATTTTATTTAGCAAAGGATTGTTTTCATCATTCTACCTTTCATCTTTCACGGGAGAACATTTATAAGGCGCCTGGCGCAGTCTCTCGCAGCTCGCGTTTCTGAGTAAGAGAAATGGCACTATATTAGCTGCACTGAATTGCATTAAACAAACAGCTGCAAGTGTGACTTTGACTGCTTTGATGAACGATTTCCTCTGTGTATCCTGCGAGCCAGCGGATTTGTGACTCTGGCATATGGAAAGTGTTCTTTACTTGCAAACCACAAACTTTTCAACTGTTTTGTCATCTGACAGGTTAATGGTCCATTAACTATTGTAATCGGAGCAGCTGTTTTGTGTATTGAAATATGTCCCCTACACATTTATTAATGTACCTCGTGTCACTTGGAGATAGGCATGGTTTTAGGGACAATCTGCCCGAGGAAGCAAAGCATGGCAACCCACCAGGGGCCTAATGTTAATGGAGAAGATGGTGTGTCCTCGTACGGGGGCTAAATTCTCATTTCATTGGGAGCATCCTTGCTGTAGAAATTAGTATAATGTCTACATTGATGCATTCCGTTTTTGACAGACGCAGACCTGTCCAGAATGGATAATCAATGAGAAGGGAGATACGGGGACATCCAAGGGATTTGCCACAAGTCACAGCACCCCAACAATATTCCAAGTTTCCATACCTTTTCCTTCCTCTGTCCTTCTCTCCATGTCACTATATTTCTTCGTTTTACTCTCTTGTCAGCACTTTGTGTAGAACAAGCAGAGGCGGGGGTTTTGTCTCAGTGAGTTAGAGATTCACTTTGTATTAAACACTTTAAGCGCCATATTCCGCGTCTGTGACTGGTTTTGTCTCTAATAATAAGACCTTTTCCAGTTTGTGTAATATTTCCCTCAGTCGGAGGAGTTCTGTCAATCTTGTGGGTCTTTAATTTTTTTTATTGCAAATCGTAACTCACACTCGTTTACACAAACGCAGGTACACTTAAATAATATGCACTTACACACACATGCACCTAAACATACTATACACGTATGTACACTTATACACAACACTCACAACCATGTGGCTACACACACTTTAATTACAGTCATTTATATAGCATCCATGGATTAGTTCAAACGCACTCAGAAAGTATGTTTTATAAAATTTCCAAATTCCAAGATCTATGATCTAAGAGATTTATTCCAGTTTTCTCATGTTACGTAGTTACATAGCTGAAAAGAGACTTGCGTCCATCAAGTTCAGCCTTCCTCACATTTGTTTTTTGCTGTTGATCCAAAAGAAGGCAAAAAAAGCCCAGTTTGAAGCACAATTTTGCAACAAGCTAGGAAAAAAATTCCTTCTTGACCCCAGAATGGCAGTCAGATTTATCCTTGGATCAAGCAGTTATTACCCTACATTGAAAGATTATATCCTTGAATATTCTGTTCTTGCAAGTATGCATCTAGTAGCTTTGAACATCTGTATGGACTCTGATAAAACCACTTCTTCAGGCAGAGAATTCCACATCCTGATTGTTCTTACAGTAAAAAAACCTTTTCTTTGCCTTATGTAATAGATTAGGGAGTTTGGAAATGTAGTATTTTATATTTCCTGCTCTGAGTCATGTTATAAGGTTCCCAGATGTTTTAGTTAAAGACTGTGATTGAATTTTAACATGCGTGTTTGGATATTGTGGGAGACGTCAGACAGTAGAGTTGTGCTCC
Source organism: Pelobates cultripes (assembly GCA_933207985.1). Classification (NCBI taxonomy): domain Eukaryota; kingdom Metazoa; phylum Chordata; class Amphibia; order Anura; family Pelobatidae; genus Pelobates; species Pelobates cultripes. Next base: position 3,811,470 of record OW240923.1, on the reverse strand, counting down.
ATTGTAATATTGGTTACTTTACATTCTTTAAGTGAATAAAACAAGCCGCAATGTATATACTATATGACTCCCCTGTGATCTTGTAAAGAGTACAATATACTGTACACGTGGCTCTTCGTGGCACTGTATGGTTGGTTGTGGAACTGTCCACCCACCTTTAAACGTGCATGCTTTTCTCAATCCGTGTTCCTAACCCTCTTATGGAAAATGTAATGATTTAAGAGGAATCTGGCATGTTTGCAGCTTTAAAATATATCATTTTAATGTTTTTATTTCCCTTTTAATTTATCTCTTAATCTGTTCACTTTTCTTGTGTTCTGTTGTTTTGTTAACACCTGTTAGTGACATCTGGTATGCAAAAAACAAATTATAACCCACAGTCTGTGATTAACTGTAATTAGTTAAAAACAATTACATGTAACAAGTATGTGAAATGGATTATAAATGGACAAACTAACAAGGAATGGTTTTTATCTTCTCAGAGGCTCCGTGTCCTGTCAGAGGCGACAGTGCCTGCTTTTTGTGGGAGGTAAGATGGAGGGTACAGTTGGGCACATCTGAATATTAGCACCGTTTTAGAGATCTGGTGGGTAATTTCCTAAGCTGGGGTCTGGCTGGTGAATGCTGGCATGTCACAGGGCAGTGCCGAGGACAGACAGGGCGATGCCAGTAAGGTCCTGGTGACGAACAGATGTCCCAGTCCCGTTATGAGTCTCTAATGAGAGACCAATGTGTGAGGGAAAGAGGCCAATGGATACCCACTATCCACGGTAATATTACAGGATCCTCAGGTCTATTCAACACCACATATATGTGACTAATTTTACTCCACACAGTAAACATTCCTTGTTCTCTACTAACTGGGGTTTAATCGATTATTCCGGAATTTTGTGTATGGAACAACATTTACTAATAAATGATCTGTTTTCATATCTTTCTGATCCGCTACAATATCATTTTTTGCCATTCACCGATCAGTTTAATCGTAATTTGGCTGGGAGGTCAGTCAGTCACGCAATGACCTTGCACACTAGTGGCTGTATGTGGCCTCAGCCCTTGCTGAATCACGCAGTCAGTCTCGCAGTGACCTTGTATAATAGTGGCTATACGTGGAGTCAGTCACAAAATGACCTTGTATAATAGTGGCTATATGTGGAGTCAGTCACACAATGACCTTGTATAATAGTGGCTATACGTGGAGTCAGTCACACAATGACCTTGTATAATAGTGGCTATACGTGGAGTCAGTCACACAATGACCTTGTATCATAGTGGCTATACGTGGAGTCAGTCACGCAATTACCTTGTATAATAGTGGCTATACGTGGAGTCAGTCACGCAATGACCTTGTATAATAGTGGCTATACGTGGAGTCAGTCTCGCAATGACCTTGTATAATAGTGGCTATACGTGGAGTCAGTCTCGCAGTGACCTTGTATAATAGTGGCTATACGTGGAGTCAGTCACGCAGTGACCTTGTATAATAGTGGCTATACGTGGAGTCAGTCACACAGTGACCTTGTATAATAGTGGCTATACGTGGAGTCAGTCACACAATGACCTTGTATAATAGTGGCTATACGTGGAGTCAGTCTCGCAGTGACCTTGTATAATAGTGGCTATACGTGGAGTCAGTCAGTGACCTTGTATAATAGTGGCTATACGTGGAGTCAGTCACACAATGACCTTGTATAATAGTGGCTATACGTGGAGTCAGTCACACAATGACCTTGTATAATAGTGGCTATACGTGGAGTCAGTCACACATAATAGTGGCTACAGTCTGACCTTGTATAATAGTGGCTATACGTGGAGTCAGTCACGCAGTGACCTTGTATAATAGTGGCTATACGTGGAGTCAGTTGACCTTGTATAATAGTGGCTATACGTGGAGTCAGTCACACAATGACCTTGTATAATAGTGGCTATACGTGGAGTCAGTCACACAATGACCTTGTATAATAGTGGCTATACGTGGAGTCAGTCACACAATGACCTTGTATAATAGTGGCTATACAGTCACGGACCTTGTATAATAGTGGCTATACGTCACACGCAGTGACCTTGTATAATAGTGGCTATACGTGGAGTCAGTCACGCAGTGACCTTGTATAATAGTGGCTATACGTGGTGGCTAGTGGAGTCAGTCACACAATGACCTTGTATAATAGTGGCTATACGTGGAGTCAGTCACACAATGACCTTGTATAATAGTGGCTATACGTGGAGTCAGTCACACAGTGACCTTGTATAATAGTGGCTATACGTGGAGTCAGTCACACAATGACCTTGTATAATAGTGGCTATACGTGGAGTCAGTCTCGCAGTGACCTTGTATAATAGTGGCTATACGTGGAGTCAGTCTCGCAGTGACCTTGTATAATAGTGGCTATACGTGGAGTCAGTCACGCAGTGACCTTGTATAATAGTGGCTATACGTGGAGTCAGTCACACAGTGACCTTGTATAATAGTGGCTATACGTGGAGTCAGTCACACAGTGACCTTGTATAATAGTGGCTATACGTGGAGTCAGTCTCGCAGTGACCTTGTATAATAGTGGCTATACGTGGAGCCAGTCACACAATGACCTTGTATAATAGTGGCTATACGTGGAGTCAGTCACGCAGTGACCTTGTATAATAGTGGCTATAGGTGGAGTCAGTCACGCAGTGACCTTGTATAATAGTGGCTATACGTGGAGTCAGTCTCGCAGTGACCTTGTATAATAGTGGTTATACGTGGAGTCAGTCTCGCAGTGACCTTGTATAATAGTGGCTATACGTGGAGTCAGTCACGTAGTGACCTTGTATAATAGTGGCTATACGTGGAGTCAGTCACGCAGTGACCTTGTATAATAGTGGCTATACGTGGAATCAGTCTCGCAGTGACATGTTTCAGCCTCATACTAGGGAGCAGATAGCTTGTCCGGAGTCTGTTACTTCCTTCCCGTCTCCTCTACTGTTTCATTGTGGGATTTAATAGAACATCACAGTATAAGGTGCCAATTGTTATGTGATGGTTTTTCTGATACGATTTTTAACTATTTCTGTTTTTTACTTTTCTTTTGTGTTTTGTGTAATAGGTTCCATTTACACATTTTATACCAAAAAAATATATTTTATATTTTTTTTTGTGGAGTAGAAAGCAGAATATTCATACCCTATTCTTACTGAGTTGTGTAGAATAATTGTGAAGGCGCAAAGGAGACCATGAATTGGAGATTTTGGGTCAAATAGCTAAATGTTTGCAAGGCAGCTGTTTTGTCCTTCAAATTGCCTGGTTTGATAAGTATTTTTGGGATTCTACACACCACAGTCTTTTCACAGCTGCTAGATTTAGCCATTAAACCGAGACTTGCAGTCACATTCTATGTTTCTACCTACCACAACAAGAGGACATAGCTGAAGTGGTAGAGGTTAACACACTAAAGGAGTTTAAGCATGCGTGGGATAGGCATAAGGCTATCCTAACTATAAGATAAGGTCAGGGACTAATGAAAGTATTTAGAAAGTTGGGCAGACTAGATGGGCCGAATGGTTCTTATCTGCCGTCACATTCTATGTTTCTATGTTTCTATGTTTGCCCATTTCAGGAAAAATATGAGTTGCTAAAATCCATCCAGATTTGCTACGTTTCCCTAAAATATGCAAAGCTCTCCCCTAGTCTCCCCGCTTCCATTTTTTATGAGCTTGTGGGATGTACAGACTGTTTGAAGAGCCGTTTCCATTCTATAAAACAGATTCAATACTGACCTGATCCATCCCTCCTTATCCCTTCCAGAAGTCGCATTGTGGATTCCATCGCAGCACTGTGACTGTCTCATTATTCTGTGCCCTTCACGGTGACAGTAGCAGTCCCTTTACAAAGTGACAGGTAGATTTGTTTTCTGGTAAGTCACCTAACGACGAGTCTCTCTCTGATCGAGCGGATACCTTGCATTATCAACTATCTCCTCAGGCCTTCCAGCGCTTTGTCACATGTTTGTGAGTCTGTGTTTGAAGCCAGACAAGGACTGGAAATAAAAGCCTCTGAATGTGACAGAGGACAGACACGTGGCCGTGGTTTGATAGATACTGTAGCAAATAATAGATTAATAAGCCGTGTAAGCTGGAAGGCATTCTGTTGCTGGATATCCTTGGTAAGGAATAATACGACATAAGTGAGTGCATCGCTGTCAGTTAGCGGCTGGGGTTACTATCGGGTTTATTGTGATGTAATGTGTAGCTTTAGTTAAATTACTACATTCGTATGCAGCTCTCACGGCCAAACAGTTTTATGATGTCAGAAGAATGTTCTCCCAGATTTATGGTGACGGTCTGAAACTTCACCCTTCCAGTCCAGCTACAGCTGGCTGAGAATTATGAGAAAGGTATTTCATAGACAGCCGGATACCATTGCTCTATGCATGGAGCTCGGTGTAGACCAGGGCCTGCCGAGACCTGCTGTGATGGCTCTGTATTAGTAAGAGCTTTCTGTACATCCTCGAGGTTAGATGTTATCACCCATTTTAAAGGAACACTCAAGAACCATAACCACTACAGCTCAAATGTCAACTAGAGATAAGGGTACACACCACTGAACATGCACTTGGAGAACACAGGGGGTGTGGGGTGATACCCAGCCATACATGCAGTGGTGTATTTTGGATTTGTGCTGCCCTAGGCACGACTAAATTCGGGCACCCCCAAAATCTAAATATGCCCCCCCTATTCGCGTCAAGGCCATTTTTTTGACTGACAGACACATGCCCTCATTGATACATGCACTGATATACACAGTCATTGGCACACACTGTTTTACCAACACACACTTTCACTGACAGACACACACTGACACACCCACTCACTGACTGACAGGCACACACTTTCAGATACACATAAAATGACATACACACACTGACACACACTCACAGGCACACCCATTCTCACTCACAGACACACCCTGACAGCTACACTCACTTACAGCAAGGTAAACAGCCCCAGAACAAGAGGCAAACAAGGCATTTGTCTGGGAGCTTGGGGTGGCATTTTTTGGCGCCCCCCCGAAAGTGCCGCCCTAGGCAAATGCCTTGTTTGCCTTGTGGTAAATACATCCCTGCATACATGTGCTCCTTACTGATATTCTGTATTACTGCCAGTCTGGGCTGTGCATGTGCACAGCACTGCTATTGCTCTCTCATCTGGGCAAAGATGTTCTGGAATGGCCAATAATGAGCTCATCCTGTGCTATATAAGGACTGTCCCACAAATGCCATGGTAGCTGGGAGGTATGTAAATGATTTTTTTTTTCCTTTAAATTTTTTGAAAAGACTGAAGTTTGTTGAGTTCAACTTTCAAAACACATCTTTCTATGCTGGTAAAAACACCAAATTTAAAGTGATGGCCAGTCATACCACAAAAAGAGAAAACAAATCCTTCTCTGACTCTATAATGGTAATCGGATTTCTTCTTGGATCGATAATCTGCTCACATACATTTCAATTATATCTTTGAATACTCTGTTTCTTTAAACTTTATTAAGAACCTTTCCTATGCTGCAGGTGAAAACTCCTTTCTTCCAGTTTCAGTAGGCGACTTCTTGTCTGTAGTACTTCCTGCTAATGAACATTTTACAGGATATTTATAATGGCGGTTCTGTACTTGCCTGGGAAACAGGAAGTTCTCTGGGTTGACTTTGTGTCTTTTTATCGAGCAATTCCATGCATTAACCAGAGCTCCCCATTCTGTCCCATCACAGTGCTTTTTATGGTGCTGTTCGATTTTCTGTTGTAACTATGATTTGTAGAATGAACAGAAATCCATTTAAAAAACTTCTATTTTCACCCAGGTTTATGGTACAAGAAAAAACCCATCTGTATATAAAAACGAGGTGTATGTTTCACTCCTTCTACTTACTGAAAGGATTAAATGTGCGCATCTGCCTAAGGAAGAAAATATTCTAAAGTAAACAGTTTACTGAGTTTTTACTAAAAAGCTTTAATAGGGTCCGAGATGCATTAGAGTCATTAAAATTCAGTTCTGCAATTTAAAATGCCATTTAAAGAATAATCATTATTTTATTTGTGTCGGATTACTAATAGAAGCGGTGAGGAGGTCACGCAGGTATATTAAAATCTGCAGAATGTTAAGAATAATACATTTCCTGTGCAATTTATTCTGCTTCAATTTACAAGCCAAACTAGGAAGACTGTACGGTTTGTGTTAATAGAGTACCAGCACACTGCCCTTACCTGCATAGAGAACGCTGTTATTTGGGGTCTTACATATGTATTAGACAGGAGGGTACACCTCGCTGTCACTAATCCCCTGATATTCTATAAATGGATTTAGAGAAGCAGGCCGGAGACTAGATATCAGGAGCTGTGCGACATTTTATTAATTCACGGCGACTTTCTATATAATCCTTAAACTGGCAGTGGATCTAGAGGTACCAAGGGGATTTGTGTTAGGTTGCAGTGGTGCTAATTAATATTTATTACATGACCATAGTGACCATTTTAATTGCTGGTAAGTAATTAATCTCTGGTGTCTAGAGAGAGTCATTTAATTTCTCCTACAAATAAGCAGACTCTATAGCAGGAGTGAGTTTCCCCCCCTCGCCCCCAATACATGTACCAAGCGACAGTGGATCGCCATGGGCTGGTATTACTTAAACGCTGATAAATTATCTTACACCATGTCATCTCAAGAAAGTACACACAATAATAAACTTTACAGCAATAAACGCAAAAATCTCATTTTAAATAGAGGTATAGATTTTAAGGGAAGATAAAGTCATTTGGCCCATTTAGTCTGCCATTTCTTTATCTGGAATCTCAGGAATTATTGATTTTTCTCTCTGCTTGGGCAGCCTTATGTCCATATGAAGCTTTCTATAACTCTTCATCTTTCTGGCGCGTTGCCATCTCTGCTGGTAGACTATTCCATGTGTGCTGCCATCTGTAAATAAGCTTTACTCTAAATTTGCCCCCTTCCCTTCTCAGGCTGTGATGTTCTAGCTCCTGTCTATGTACATTAAACGTTCTCTCTGATCTTTGTCGTAGTCTGTTAAATCAGTAGGGATGTGCATGGGCAAAAAGTTCGGTTTGGAAATTCGGGTAAATAAAAAAAATCAGTCTGCTTCGGCAATTTGGACCAATGGCATTTGGTTCGGTTCGGCACTTCGGAACTGCCGAACGTCATCACTTCGGCACTTCGGACATTTGTAAGCATCCGAATGTCTGAATGGCATGAAATTCGTACAAATGTAAATTAGGAATGAAACGAATACTTTATATATCATATATAATAATTGGCTAAGGATGTTTGTCCAATGCAGTCATGCGCAGTAGAGACTGCGCAAGACTGCATGGGACAAACATCCCATGCCAGGGGGCGAGGGAGCAAAGTACTTACTGTGCTGTTGCAGCACAGTTTACCTCGCACGTCCTTCGGGGGCTGCTGGCAGCCGCGATGTGACGCGTACAGGATATAATGTCATTGCACAAAAGGAATTGGCTTATTGGCCAAGATTCCTGTCATCATTCACGTAATTTTTCCTCCTCCTCTCTTGTTTTGCCACTTTTCAGAAATAAGAATCACTTTGACACTTCGGAGCTTCGCACTTCAGACATTTGTAAGCATCCAAATGTCTGAATGGCATGAAATTCGTACGAATGTACATTTGGAACAAAACAAATTGCACATGTCTATAAATCAGTTCATTTAACATCTCTCCATTCTTCCCCTGGTGTAAGCTCTATGTATGAGTGCTCTCTGTCTCAATCAGAAATATTATACAGACTGCCTGTTCTCTGAAGTAGTTATTAAGATAAAGTTCTAGATCAGACTATTCCAGACTAGGTATTATAAGTGATCTGCAAAGTGCCACCATCACTCTGTTTCCCATCATCCGTCTTCCTATAGACCAAGATACATATTTATCAAGACAAAACAACTTCTACTCCAGGATAAGGGACACTTTCTCCTAGAATATCCCTTATTGTGATCTGATCAATGTGGCCCCAGACTGTCCCCTGTTTTGTTTTTCTTTTAGTCATTTCTGATAATAACCCCCTGCCAGTTTCTTCTGTTGGTCTCTGTAGAAGTCTGTACGGTTTATGTGCTCTAAATACATCCTGCTCCATTTCTTGGTATAAACGTTTAGATCTCATATGTACAACCAGTGTTTAACTTCCATAATCATTAGTTATCTGCTTTACCCCAACTGAACATCTTCACAGCTGCAACTCCTTGTATCATCGGCATAAATACTGAATCCAGCATGCACACGCAGTAAACACCAACTTAGAAAATGTTATTGTTTTATTAGTTTTAAACATCTGACTTAGGCAAAAATGTGGATTTAGATACAGAATGTGATGATAAAATGCATACGCCTGCCACAATGCCACTGTACCCCATTTTTGGCTTAACCCTGCACTGCAGAGAGCCCCGCGAGGATGGATTTATGATGTAAGTGGGTTAATCCCAAAGGTGCAGGCATTGGCTTGCTAAAATACGAAATGTCAAACACCCTTACTGTAGCCTTAAATTAGCAAGTCTGTTAGTTGCTCCATCCAATTGTGACCAGCGCTGGCCCTCATTGTGGGGCAGCCTGTTCTATGTATAAATGGGTCTGCCGAACTTAATCTGTATACTTCTTAACTGCCATGAAAGAAGGATGTGGGTTATACACCGCTAGACCTTTTAAAGTTCCAAATCTAACAGGATTATTAATAATTATATACACAGGACTCGTGATATAATGAGAATCCCATCAAAACTTCAAAAACAAGTCTATTGTTCATAAGATCATCATTCACAGCAGCATTCGGTCACCAGACTTTTCACCATGTCATCAACGTTATGGCTATTATTTGTCTGTGCCTCGTGAAACAATGCATCTCTCGAGCAGGATATATCTGCCTGACAGTTTTATAGCTTTCACTGAAATCTCGACAGGCTGTGTCCATTGCCCAATCGTTATCTAAAACTTTATGAATCTTATTTCACAAATCAGACACATTTATTTGGTATTTTTTTCTAAATAAAATCTATGCTACCTTGGGTATTTCCGTTTAATCAGGTAGATTTTTTAAAAACATCAATTATTTTCTTTGTGATGCTCTTAATCTTATTGTATTGATTATCGGTAAAATTCAACCTGTAATTCAAAACCAATTTTTAGTAATGTTTTTTGAATTCAGTACCATTACTGGCTGTGACGTGGCCTTTGGTTTTTGATTTCACTGATAACACTCAGACCAATTGTGGATTGTAATCTCCCTGTATGTTCTAACCAGATGGATACATTGACAAAACTAGCAGAGTGCTGTCATGTCTGTTTGTTGTGAAATGTTATATAATACTATAGACATAGCTGTTGACCCTAACGTTTTTTAGGTTAATTAAATCATCTCTTCCATTAATCTCGTATCAATTATCCACATCACCTTGGCACAAACTGGCATCATCAATCCGTTTCTTATTGCCACTCTGTCGTAATTTAGACTAGAGAAATAAATCGAGTGATTGTGTGTTTTGACGGCTAACACAACACCCTGTATTCACCTGTAATGTATAATATTAGCTGTATCTCGGTCAGTGGTTTCATGGCTGAATACACATCTTTGCCCTCGGCCGTCTTCTATTAAATTCAGAACGTAAAACCTGTGATTATCTTGCTTTCATATATTTTCAGTGTGCCCTTGCGGGGAGGACCTCGAGTATTGATTGAAGGAAATCATTTTACCACATGACAGGAGGCTTTATATTATGGTTAAAGTCTCTTTACTAAACTCCAAATAGCCCAATCAAAACTAATAGGGAGGTAATATAAGGGCATGGCACTATAAGCACCTCCACTTTCTTTGCTGCTCCTGCATTAGCCTGCCACCAGCCGTTTCTCTCCCACAGGTCCCAGAATTGGTCAAACCTCTTCATTCTTCCCTGGTACATCAAGGCGAAATTCCTTTTCCCCTCAAAAGAGCCATGATTTTGGGGTAGAGTTGTAAAGCCCACTTCTTGACAGGTGGGTGGCCTAGTTCCACATTATTTCCATTCTTTTACCGCTGACAGTTTTTTTTTGTTCCTGCAGGAATGATTGGTGTACACGTCAGACGCATGGGTTCTGTAGACGGTTCAGGGCTATGTAATAGAATTTCACATGGCTCCAATCCAGGATGCCCACCACATTATATTGTGGTATCTGAGGAATACAGGACCCTCATAGACACAGAGATCCGAAATATTTTCTAGAAAGGTGCAATTTAATTAATCAAGGACGGCTATGTATTCTCCAGCAACATCTTTCTGGTGTTAAAGAAAATGGGGGATTTTCACCTCGTCATCAACCTCTGTCTGCTCAACAAGTTTGTGGTGTTCATTAACTGCAAGATTTAGGGAATCCATCTGCTGCAAGATCTTCTTCAGGAGGACGATTGGTTTACCCTACTGGATCTGAAGGATGCATACCTGTGAGTGCTGCTGGCTTAGGAAAGTCAATGTTTTCTTAATTTTCAGTGGTGAGATCATACGCTCCAGTTCACTTTTCTACATTTTGGACTGAGCTCTGCTCCATGGTGGTTCACCAAACTACTGAAACCAGTGATGGCCCACCTTCCAGCAAAGGGTTTTTGCTGTCTGACGACCTTCTTCTCTTTTGTGACACCGCATCACATCTACGATTACAATCACGCTATATGATTCACTTATTGAAATCCCTGGGCTACATGGGAACTGAGAACGGTTGTCTCTCTCCTGCTCACTTAGTTCAATTTCTAGTGTTCGAAATTGTTGCTGTGAACTGTGTCCTTTGGTTACTACAGTCCAAGTCAATTAAGAAGGAACTCCGAAGGAGCTTTCGTCTCCTCGATGATATTTTACAACCTCGATGCACTCAGAGGTCCGCTGGTGGTGGATCTATTCTCTTCCCAGAAGAACCATCAACTACCAGTCTTGTTCAGCTGGCTTCCAGATCTGGACTGTGTAGCAGCTGACTCATTTCTCCAGATTTGGCCTTTCATGGGAGCGTATGCGTTTCAATGATATCAAGGGTCCTTTACCTGATTCACCTGGTCAGGCCAGCTCTTGGCATCTTATGTCCACCCACATAAGCTGGTATATACTACCTTGTTAGCTAGGTGGGTTTGCTGGCTTTTATCGCCTGCGTATTTTGTGGCTCATTTTTTCCAGGATTGGGCGCATCATTGTCTAGTATTTTTCGTTCGGCAGTTAGGTCCAGATAGGATATGTTTTGGACATTCTACTTTTGTCCAGTTCTTGACATTTCTCTTTCTTACGGAGCATTAACACCGCAAAATATGGAGAATCTTCAATTTGCTACAAAGCCTTTCTTTCCTTGAATAGAGTTTATTGCCTGACCACCCATTCACATTATAAGAATAATTCCTTGGAATCAGACAGATGGTGTACCTGTGGCAAACCTATCCACTTAAGACTGTATTTACATTTATATGATATTGTTGCTTTAAGACTGCCTGAAATGTCCATGTTCCCTATTCTGTGTTTTATGTGAACGAGAGCATTTGGATGGCAACAATGTATCTCTCGGCAGTTAATAGATTTTCAGGGTGGCCACCGTTCGGATACCGACCACGCGGCAGCGGCCATATTGGATCCTTTGTTAGCCCAGCAGTGTTTGGTCGTCAAGTGCCTGGAACTAAAATCGGCTACTCGACGGCACGAATACCGCTGGACTTCCAGGCTGTTCGGGACCACGGTCTTTCCGTACTTTCTCTCTACATGTGTATTCGTGACTTTTATGAGGAGTTTATATTCAAGTGTATTTCGGCGTTCGGCTAATTGTGCTGGGATCTGAGCGGTACTTTCATAAAGTATGCGCTCAGACCACAGCTATCTGCTGAACGGTCATTCGGTACAATGGCACGAATAAAATATAAATTATGGGTTTTTAAGTAAAAAGCCAGTTCTGCTGTACGGAGGGATAATCCACTTAACAGGATATTCTTATGGGAGTATCCCTTTCGTACAGTGGTGCATGGTGGGAGAAATGTCCTGTATGTTAAGTTCCACATGTAGTCCCCTATTGTACAACCCCATGTAAAGTAATTAAGGAAACCCCTTGCATGGGGAACCACATAAATACTGGAGCTTGTGAATAAAACCACAGTTGACTCCCATGCTATGTGTCGTCTAGTTCTTGGGAAGGAAGGATCCTTATAACGCTACCGGGATTATTGTATGCTGTACTTGTTTTCCTGGATTATTGTATTCTGCTCCTGTCTACCAGCAGAAATACTGTGGATTATACTACCTCTCCGCCACAGTAACATGTATTGATTCCCACGTGTAATTTCCAGAAGCTTCTCTAATAATAAAGGTAGCAGTGCCTTGTACTTGCTTGATTTATTAGCATTTAATCAAAGTCTGATAACCGTAATCTAACCATCATATTGTCACCGAATTCTCAGGACCTATAAGCAGTAGTGGCGCTGTTATGAGAGCCATGTTTAACCTCTCCCGTGTCAGATTTTAACATATTATTATAAGAGAAGCATGCATTCGCATATAAAAGGATTTCCGGGAGAAAAAAACGAGAAATTGTAACAGTTTCTGTGCTTCAATATAAAACGATTGTTTCAATAAGTACATATCTTTGCGTAATTAGTTTTTTTACATTCTTTTTTTTTTTTTTAGTGCATTTTTTTAGTGCAAACGAGTATATAGGTATTTTTCAGGAATGTGGTCAGAAAGCAAAAGGTGTAAACAGTGTGAAATGTGTAAAAAATAATGCACTTTTTATATAAAAAATTATAAAACTGGTAAAGCTAGCATGTCTAGATACTTCTAGCTGGTTCGACTTTCTATCAGAGGAGAAGTGCTAAACAAAACAAGCGATAAATGATTATATTCTCTGAACTGATGCTACATGTATGGGATGAGGCCGGCTAACTAGACATGGTGATAATATAACAGGCATGTGTATATGAAGCAAGTAGTATTAAACATAATAGAGAAGCAGGGATCTCTGTGTTAAATGCCAAGATGAGGCACTTGGAGTGCTTGGATATCCCAGCTTGGTTCACCCTATGCTGCAGTTTGGCCACATAGCAAGCCATGCTCCACGCCTGGCATGTCTCCCCCTCTCTCCTTCATGAGATGTATCAGGGATTGGTGAGTGTCACACTGCCTCTTGTCAAGAAGTTGGAGGTGCCACTATACTGCTACCTTCGACCTTTGGCCAAGTCCATGGATCTCTGCATGCTCGATGGTGTAATGTAAATGCCTCTGGGCCAGGCTGGCAGATGGAGGGGTTTACTTCTCCATAGGTGGGGTGAGTTGTGAGTAACATGGAGATCTGTGCTGTGTGGAGTAGCCAATCACCACCGGTCTAAAGGCAGGGGGAGCAGAGGACTCGTAGTAAGCTAGTCGGTTCAGTGTCTGGAGAGCGGCCATCTCTCGCCCCTTTCATGCTTGTAGACCGCAAAAGGGTAAATCAGATGATCCGGTCAAGGGTTTCACTAAGTCCGGCCTCATTCTGCTTGCCCTGAATTGAATTTGTGAGTAAAGTGTCAAACTGACTGCATTAAATCAAGAGAATATTTTGCAAAGTTCCAGAACTCACTCGGCACACGTCTGCATGGCTTGACAGCAAGCCTCAGCCCCAGCCCCCATCTTTGCCTAATTTTATACCAAAATATAAATGTTATTGTGCAGGAACTGTGTCTTAATCGAAAAAAATAAGGCAAACCGTAACATGGCATTATGTACATTGTGAGAAAAATCGCAGTATGGGCTTTTGTGGCCTTTTGTGTTGCAGTTGTGTGGTTTTTTGTTTTCACAAATTAGGGCTATTTAGTCATGAGCGCAATATGGGCAAATTGATTATCTTAAAGGGATACTGTGTCTGTCGCACGCCTCTATTATTATCCATCCTGCCACCATTATCTGTAAAATGTTCTCTTTTCAATCGGAAATCAATGTTTACACGTATGATAATGTCAACGCGGTGAATCCTGACCACACAAATCTACTGAGAATAAAAGTAAATGTATTATAGCCGTGTTCCTCTCCTTCTGTACAATGAGATACAGTAATCATTGCTAGCAATCACTGGGCGAGTGACTTACTGTATTCACGTTGCGAGAAGCGGAGCGCTTTGTCCTGGGGTTACATTCTTGTATAACTATCAAGATAGACTGTATGTGAGAGAAACTGAACAGAGCGCTCAAAAAATCCATTGGGAAATATCTCTAATGTGATATCACTGCTGCAATATTGCAGGAAAACAAAATGCGACATCTGTCTGTTCACACTTCACAGAAACTCATGTTACACAGATAGTAAGAAAACATGTCCATCCATTGTTATACCGGAACATGTCCATCCGCTCAGAGACCAGAACACGTCCATCCGCTCAGAGACCAGAACACGTCCATCCGCTCAGAGACCAGAACACGTCCATCCGCTCAGAGACCAGAACATACCCATCCGCTCAGAGACCAGAACACGTCCATCCGCTCAGAGACCAGAACACGTCCATCCGCTCAGAGACCAGAACATACCCATCCGCTCAGAGACTAGAACGCGTCCATCCGCTCAGAGACCAGAACACGTCCATCCGCTCAGAGACCAGGACATGTCCATCCGCCAGAGACCAGAACACGTCCATCCGCTCAGAGACCAGAACATGTCCATCTGCTCAGAGACCACAACATGTCCCTCCGCTGCGACATCAGAACATGTCCATCCGCTGCGAGACCAATCCTATTAATGCTATGTTGCGATAGTCTGCATGCTTTCTACACTGTCCTATTAATCCTATGTTGCGATAGTCTGCGTGGTTTCTACGCTGTCCTATTAATGTATGTTGCGATAGTCTGCGTGGTTTCTACGCTGTCCTATTAATGCTATGTTGCGATAGTCTGCGTGGTTTCTACGCTGTCCTATTAATGCTGTGTTGCGATAGTCTGCGTGGTTTCTACGCTGTCCTATTAATGTATGTTGCGATAGTCTGCGTGGTTTCTACGCTGTCCTATTAATGCTATGTTGCGATAGTCTGCGTGGTTTCTACGCTGTCCTATTAATGCTGTGTTGCGATAGTCTGCGTGGTTTCTACGCTGTCCTATTAATGTATGTTGCGATAGTCTGCGTGGTTTCTACGCTGTCCTATTAATGCTATGTTGCGATAGTCTGCGTGGTTTCTACGCTGTCCTATTAATGCTATGTTGCGATAGTCTGCGTGGTTTCTACGCTGTCCTATTAATGCTATGTTGCGATAGTCTGCGTGTATGTTACGATAGTCTGCATGTGTTCTATTTTGTAATGTCGGCTGTTGCTTGCTGCAGATTTGTTCCCAGTGACAGTACTGACCTAACTAAATCTAAAACTGCGGTCCTGATATTTTCAGACTGTGATAAATGATTAGCTCCTATAAAATGTGATGAGCAAGCTCATTCTGCGAGGATGGAAAGGGCTGGGTGAGTATAGTGCGCAGTTTATACTGACCCAGTAGCAGATAGAACCGAGAAATGGCTGCACGTATTACTGCTGATCCTTACACAAATAGAAGCTTTTATTATATTGTTTCATCAGAAAGGTTTCTGTACAAACATCATAAAACGTATTGTCTCATTCTCTGACACAGGACCTATATTGGGATATTCAGCGTTTCTCCAATTCTTCGTATTAATCTCGAAATCACGCCGTTTTCTAACTGCTGGAAACAAAATATCAGTTTGCCATTTAGGTTTCAGAATGTGAATAATGCAAATTAAAAATGCTTTAATGTTCTATTTTCACAGAATACGCAATAAACTCCCCTTTCTACTTTCCAGGCTGCTTTGTATAGATCTGAGTCTATTTGTGCAATTATTCAAATATTTACTAAAAACCAAGCAGTTTATGTATTATGTAAAGATGTATTTATCATTTGGCACTTTGTAATGTGTTATTTCTATAGCGTATAAGAGGGTGCACTGCCAGCTCTATTAATATAACAAACCGTTTCAGAGAGTGTCGGCAGCTCTATTAATATAACAGACTGTTTCAGAGAGTGTCGGCAGCTCTATTAATATAACAGACTGTTTCAGAGAGTGTCGGCAGCTCTATTAATATAACAGACCGTTTCAGAGAGTGTCGGCAGCTCTATTAATATAACAGACTGTTTCAGTAAGGGCCGGCAGCTCTATTAATATAACAGACTGTTTCAGTAAGGGCCGGCAGCTCTATTAATATAACAGACTGTTTCAGTAAGGGCCGGCAGCTCTATTAATATAACAGACTGTTTCAGAGAGTGTCGGCAGCTCTATTAATATAACAGACTGTTTCAGAGAGTGTCGGCAGCTCTATTAATATAACAGACTGTTTCAGTAAGGGCCGGCAGCTCTATTAATATAACAGACTGTTTCAGTAAGGGCCGGCAGCTCTATTAATATAACAGACTGTTTCAGTAAGGGCCGGCAGCTCTATTAATATAACAGACTGTTTCAGTAAGGGCCGGCAGCTCTATTAATATAACAGACTGTTTCAGTAAGGGCCGGCAGCTCTATTAATATAACAGACTGTTTCAGTAAGGGCCGGCAGCTCTATTAATATAACAGACTGTTTCAGTAAGAGCCGGCAGCTCTATTAATATAACAGACTGTTTCACACAGTGCCGGCAGCTCTATTAATATAACAGACTGTTTCAGTAAGGCCCGGCAGCTCTATTAATATAACAGACTGTTTCAGTAAGGGCCGGCAGCTCTATTAATATAACAGACTGTTTCAGAGAGTGTCGGCAGCTCTATTACTATAACAGACCGTTTCAGTAAGGGCCGGCAGCTCTATTAATATAACAGACTGTTTCAGTAAGGCCTGGCAGCTCTATTAATATAACAGACTGTTTCAGTAAGGGCCGGCAGCTCTATTAATATAACAGACTGTTTCAGTAAGGGCCGGCAGCTCTATTAATATAACAGACCGTTTCAGTAAGGCCTGGCAGCTCTATTAATATAACAGACTGTTTCAGTAAGGGCCGGCAGCTCTATTAATATAACAGACCATTTCAGAGAGTGTCGGCAGCTCTATTAATATAACAGACTGTTTCAGTAAGGGCCGGCAGCTCTATTAATATAACAGACCATTTCAGTGAGTGTCGGCAGCTCTATTAATATAACAGACTGTTTCAGTAAGGCCTGGCAGCTCTATTAATATAACAGACTGTTTCACACAGGGCCGGCAGCTCTATTAATATAACAGACTGTTTCAGTAAGGGCCGGCAGCTCTATTAATATAACAGACTGTTTCAGTAAGGGCCGGCAGCTCTATTAATATAACAGACTGTTTCAGTAAGGGCCGGCAGCTCTATTAATATAACAGACTGTTTCAGTAAGGGCCGGCAGCTCTATTAATATAACAGACTGTTTCAGTAAGGGCCGGCAGCTCTATTAATATAACAGACTGTTTCAGTAAGGGCCGGCAGCTCTATTAATATAACAGACTGTTTCAGTAAGGGCCGGCAGCTCTATTAATATAACAGACTGTTTCAGTAAGGGCCGGCAGCTCTATTAATATAACAGACTGTTTCACACAGGGCCGGCAGCTCTATTAATATAACAGACTGTTTCAGTAAGGGCCGGCAGCTCTATTAATATAACAGACTGTTTCAGTAAGGGCCGGCAGCTCTATTAATATAACAGACTGTTTCAGTAAGGGCCGGCAGCTCTATTAATATAACAGACTGTTTCAGTAAGGGCCGGCAGCTCTATTAATATAACAGACTGTTTCAGTAAGGGCCGGCAGCTCTATTAATATAACAGACTGTTTCACACAGTGCCGGCAGCTCTATTAATATAACAGACTGTTTCAGTAAGGGCCGGCAGCTCTATTAATATAACAGACTGTTTCAGTAAGGGCCGGCAGCTCTATTAATATAACAGACTGTTTCAGTAAGGGCCGGCAGCTCTATTAATATAACAGACTGTTTCAGTAAGAGCCGGCAGCTCTATTAATATAACAGACTGTTTCACACAGTGCCGGCAGCTCTATTAATATAACAGACTGTTTCAGTAAGGCCTGGCAGCTCTATTAATATAACAGACTGTTTCAGTAAGGGCCGGCAGCTCTATTAATATAACAGACCATTTCAGAGAGTGTCGGCAGCTCTATTAATATAACAGACTGTTTCAGTAAGGGCCGGCAGCTCTATTAATATAACAGACCATTTCAGAGAGTGTCGGCAGCTCTATTAATATAACAGACTGTTTCAGTAAGGCCTGGCAGCTCTATTAATATAACAGACTGTTTCACACAGGGCCGGCAGCTCTATTAATATAACAGACTGTTTCAGTAAGGGCCGGCAGCTCTATTAATATAACAGACTGTTTCAGTAAGGGCCGGCAGACTGTTTCTATCTATTAATATAACAGACTGTTTCAGTAAGGGCCGGCAGCTCTATTAATATAACAGACTGTTTCAGTAAGGGCCGGCAGCTCTATTAATATAACAGACCATTTCAGAGGTTAGCTCTATTAATATAACAGACTGTTTCAGTAAGGGCCGGCAGCTCTATTAATATAACAGACTGTTTCAGTAAGGGCCGGCAGCTATATTAATATAACAGACTGTTTCAGTAAGGGCCGGCAGCTCTATTAATATAACAGACTGTTTCAGTAAGGGCCGGCAGCTCTATTAATATAACAGACTGTTTCAGTAAGGGCCGGCAACTATATTAATATAACAGACTGTTTCAGTAAGGCCTGGCAGCTCTATTAATATAACAGACTGTTTCAGTAAGGGCCGGCAGCTATATTAATATAACAGACTGTTTCAGTAAGGGCCGGCAGCTCTATTAATATAACAGACTGTTTCAGTAAGGGCCGGCAGCTCTATTAATATAACAGACTGTTTCACTCAGGGCCGGCAGCTCTATTAATATAACAGACTGTTTCAGTAAGGGCCGGCAGCTCTATTAATATAACAGACTGTTTCACACAGGGCCGGCAGCTCTATTAATATAACAGACTGTTTCAGTAAGGGCCGGCAGCTCTATTAATATAACAGACTGTTTCAGTAAGGGCCGGCAGCTCTCTGTTCTAATATGTGATTGGAAACATGTTCTTTCATCATTGTATTTCTGTAGAAACGCAGGATATTGGGCAATAATCCGGCACCGCAGGACACACATTGGGCCATTGAAACTTATATATTTTGTTCTTTCATATCTCAGTTTGAAGAGGCTTTTAATTAATTTGGATTACATTGGGAGCACAGGGGTTAAATGACAGATTCAGCTTGAGTGAGCGCATTAATTGGAAAATAAAAACGCTTTTCATTCTTCTAATAATGCCACATTTTTGCTCATTTAAGGAAAAAAAACAATAAAAACTTTCCATATGTTGCATTAATCTTTATGGTAATTTTTCCAACACATCGTCTCGGGAGAGAGCGGCTGAACAGAAGACGCTTTCATGAAATTATTCTCCGCTTTCCTAATAAATTTCATTGGCACCAGATGGGTCTTTGATTATGTTTTAAATAGGCGGAAATATGTTTGATGGATTAATCAAATCGACTCCAGAAAATATCTTGTTGGCTCGTGTACTTTACACACGCCGTTATTTGTTGCAGAATCAAAAAGAAATGTAATGTGATTATTTATAATGGAAGTTATTTAGCATTTTTAACCCTCTCCAAACTGATCATATGCCGTAACGATTGCATGAAATCCAGGAAATTCTGTAGTCTCTGTATTCCTCTATTTAAAAATAAATAAATGTTCTATGCCGGAAAAATGCCAAGGTTAACGTGCATAGAAATCGTGCAATTAAAGTGATTTTTAGCATAATTTTAAAACGTGTAACTTATCATTCTATCCAAAATCTCGGCATATGAGCTAATACGGAAATATCCAGCCACCCTCACTATAACGAAAGTTTTAATGCAACAAATATAAACCGTTCTTATTTAACGTCATGAGTGCTGGAAGGTTGAGCAATATTTGTAATATATCTTGTTACAATGAATTGAATTGTTATATATGTGTTTGACTTTCTTGGAGTATTTTTTTGTCTCTAAGTAAACCACATGGCACAGTGAATAAATCCACACAAGACGTTAAGTGGAGGATAAATCATTTGACAGCCTAATGCTCACATAGAGTACAATAGATGTGGATACATATTTAACATCTAGAGAATATCACGAGCTACAGCCGTGGAGGAATTTCTTCTCCCTTGAGATTAATTTGCATACGGGGCAGTGGAGGCTTGTGGTAAATCAGACGGTTGGTGTCTGCAGAAATGGATCAGACTGAGAAGATGTTCCATCTATCAGTCTCCGGCCTGTGCGATGTACGCCTCGTTAATTACCAGCAGGAAATACTTTGGCTAAAAGCATTTGCGTGTACTTGTGAAATGTCACGTGCAGTTTATGCGCGATGGTGTGGCGTATGTCACAATATGTCTTTATTGGTGCTGCGTTTGGGGAAACCAGAGCACTGACTCATGTTGAAAACCAATGTGTTATATTTGTTAGGGAATTTCATACTTCATTTTCCCCGGTAGTCTTCGCTCATCATACCATGTGCAGTGAGACTGTCAGACTGCAGCTAAGCAAAGGATTATAGGACTTGTAGTCTATCGGCCATTGGCTGCCCATCCTTGGTCTGCAGGGCTTCACACTTGCTGGATATGTCTGTGACTTTGTAGGTTTAATGGTGGATACAGGGTTGGATGTAACAGTGTTGTGAACTCGACTATAGGAACTGAGCCATACCTTTCTGGGCCCCTGGACAAAATGAGGTGCTCGCCCATTGAAGGCAGATATATACCTGCTCTGTGTGTGGAGAAAGTGTAGGGGAACATGACACTGGAGATGGAAACCAGGACACTGCCAGGTCTCATACCTATGGGGGAACCTCACCATCAGGGGTCCTGCAACTATCCCTACAATAAAAACAAAAATAACACATCTTCTCATCTCCCCATATGCTTCATTCCTAAGCTGCTGGGCCTCAGACTGACTCAGGTCCATGATCGATGTAGCCAAATGGTCAGCTTTCCACTGCATAGGAATTAAAATAATTTTTGCCATTGGTTATATAAATTTATAAATAAAGTCTTGTTTAAAGCTATGCGGATTAAACACAAAGAGTTCCAAGAGTAGAGCAATCAGCAGGAACATTCCATTGGTTTCCATGGTGATTGTTTAAGCTGTAGAGCAATCAGCAGGAACATTCCATTGGTTTCCATGGTGATTGTTTCAGCTGTAGAGCAATCAGTAGGAACATTCCATTGGTTTCCATGGTGATTGTTTCAGTTGTAGAGCAATCAGCAGGAACATTCCATTGGTTTCCATGGTGATTGTCTCAGTTGTAGAGCAATCAGCAGGAACATTCCATTGGTTTCCATGGTGATTGTATCAGTTGTAGAGCAATCAGCAGGGACATTCCATTGGTTTCCATGGTGATTGTCTCAGTTGTAGAGCAATCAGCAGGGCCATCCCATTGGTTTCCATGGTGATTGTCTCAGTTGTAGAGCAATCAGCAGGGACATTCCATTGGTTTCCATGGTGATTGTCTCAGTTGTAGAGCAATCAGCAGGGACATTCCATTGGTTTCCATAGTGATTGCTGCACTTTTAGAATTTCCCCATCTGACAGTTGTTTGTCTGATGAACCCTTTGATGTTCACTATTATGTCCTGTTAATCTACAAGAGAAATTGCGCTGCATGTAGACGCCAGCCATGTCTGAGAATGATTTCCTCGCAGTGGGGTAATGACATGGAAATGGCATAAACGTTAAACTTTTCATGACGATAGGAAATTCTCCAGCCCGGTAAAATCCACTGGAGCTCTGATGAGACACACCAGAGTAAGATAATATTACCGCATCCGCCAGGACAAGCCTTGGCCGCGGCGCTGTTCTTGGTCAGCTGTGGAAGACATTGATGAATGCGAGAGATAAAAATATTGTTGAGCTTGTCACAATGAAATGTCCGTGATTTATTGCTGATTCCTATTCGTATCCCCTCTCCCCCATTTATCGTTCCTTCCCGATAGACAGCTGCCCCAAACGGCGCTTGTTTAGATCATCATATCATTCGTGAGATATCTTATTTATTCTAAAGGCCAGAGCGGCTTGTACCTGAATGTATTTTCTGCTTTGCCACGATCATCCTTTATAGAAAGCCTTTAGTTTTGTTACTCATTTAATGGTCTTCCACAGACAGTAAATGTCCGTATTCCAGCGATCTGTCTGGGCCTGCTCCCTATTCTCCAGTCTGTACAACTCCTTTCATCAGTGCTGCTTGTATTCATTATTAGCACCCAGTACAGCATGCTTTAACAATAATAATACCAAGTGTTTTACAGAGGAAATATTACTGAAAATAAACGAAAGACTTGAAATAGACCCGTTTATTCTTGTATTAAAAAGTTCACGTATTATTCTCTGCCACGAAAAGGTGAAGGTATTTTCTCATTTAATCTGTTGTCAGATCGCGAATATTTCAGTTATTGTCTTTTTTGGGGGAATAACATTTTCTTTGCGGCAATCTTCTTAGTATTTTTATCCAAAGCTTCTCTGTTGCGTTTGTCTTTACATTCTGTTTCAAACAATAGAGGGTGTTTGACAGTGTGCTTGTTACAGGGATTTATCTAAAGAAATATCTGATTTCTACAAAACCTTAAACCCCCAATAAGCCGACCTTACAGAGAATACATTATTTTAATAATCCTAATACATTAAAACGGAGCAAATCTGCCGGCGTCTTCTTACTGAGATCATCGATACACACGAGTACACACACACAGACACACACTGCGTACATGGAATGTTGGAAGAGATTTTAAAGGGATACTCCAGACTGTAGGGGCTATTGGAATTCGTTTTATATATGGTGTTAAACAACACAAGAAGTGTAAACTAAACACAATAATATGGATTTAAAGCCGAGGCATTGACTCCAACAGATCTGTGTCTATCTTGGGGACCGTACCGTCTCTCTTTTCTTTCCTCATTTGATAACTTTGTGTATAATATTTTACTGTAATGATCCATGTTATATGCCACTCTGTGTTCTGTGTGTTTTCCTGCTCTTTAGAATGAGCTATAGAATAACATAAAGGCAGATACACATCACATATTGTAATCAGTGCATGTATCATTTGTTTGAATCTGGAGTAACCATGTAGTAACTCACATTAGGAATGCTTGAAGGATCACTATGTAGTAGATTTACCCCCAATGAAAACAGACATGCATCTTATCATTGGGGATATAAATAAAAAGAACTTGTAAAAGCTACTGATCTCTTGTCTGCAGCCTTTGCAAACCCTCCCCTTTTAACCCCACCCAGCCTTTCTGTGTCTGTCCAATCACAAACTTCCCAATGCAGCTCAATGAGAAGTCTTTGCAAAGTAGGTGCACTGGGTAACTGCTGTCTCTTTAGTTTAGTTCCACTCAGCTAAACCAGTCAGGAAGTAATAAGGACAGTTGTGATTGACAAGGTAACAAGGTTAATTTATAACAGTGCCAATTACTATTTCAATCTGCGCTGGTTGTAAAAAGGGAACACATTCTTCACCCAGAAATTGCCAGCCATTGATAGATTAAATGGCATACCAACATATAGATTGCGCCTTCTCCAACAAGATGGCTTTGTACACACACTGCGCGCACACACACTGCGCGCACACACACTGTGCACACACTGCGCGCACACACACTGTGCACACACACTGTGCGCACACACACTGTGCACACACATTGCGGGCACACACACTGCGCGCACACACACTGTGCACACATACCACGTGCACACACAGCACACAGATTCCCTCTACAATAAATAGGACTCTGAATTAAGCTAATCATGGGGTTTCATGGAACTTATTTTATATATATTTCTACAATAGAAGAATGTGTGTTATTTGTTATTTACACAACTCAAACTTTCTACTCATCCACTGGCTGTATTGAGTGAAAATTCCCCCTAACCTGCATGAACGATAGAGTCAAATACTGGCTAATTGCAGTGTGTACATTATAGTGGCATCATGGTGCCTCCAAATATTAGGAATTATGGGGTGCAGTGCGAGTGTGGGACGTGGCCCCTGTGTGTTCTGCCCTCTCTCCAATCCCAGAGATTATGTACCAGGCGGAGATTGAAAGTGGCAAGCACGTTTTAGGCCTGACTAATAGCGTTGGTGTTGAAATCGTGAGCCCTGATTAGGTGTATAATTTGGTTTACCCCAGATGGAATGTTATTCCCAATGAAGAACCTGCAACTGTGCGTTTAGATTTTATCTTTTCATGATGGCTTTAATATTAACATGTACTTTATATCTCCATTCGTGGAGACGCAGTGGGTAAACTAGTAACTCATGTCTTGGGATTACATAGAAATCAAATGTATCCTCAGCACCGGGGATGGTATTTTAAAGGGACAGAGACCAGGGTTTTAAATGTATAGAAATAATGTTATGTTTGGAATAAAATTTGTTTTTATGTTAAAGAATCTTTAACATCGCTCCTCCTTGGTTTAGACCACTAAGGTTGTGCCCCTTCTACGGTTGTGACCCCGCCTGCCCCACGGCTTGCTATGGAACAAATGTTCTGTATATTGTTATGTGGTGCAGTGATTAATATCCCCCTTTGTAAACATCTCTCGCAGTTTTTCCAACGTAACTTTACTGGGACTTTAAACCGTAGAACATTGTTAAAATCTAGCTGTGAAATCTTGTCTGCTTTGCTGTTGAGCCTTTTCGTCTGCTTGGAAATAGAGATTTGTGGAATAAATGGCGTTTTACTCTTGGCCTTTCACCTTTTGTTAAATCTCTCCTATAAACTGTTGCACTGCACTGCTGTACTCTTAGGAGGTCATGATTTAGGTCAAAATTTTTCTTCCTTGCAGGATTTCATGCGTTTCGCTTTGCCGTGTTCTGAAAGCTTTGCACAAAATAATTCCATTTTCTGCTGGCCCCATATCTCTCCACCTTTAATACACTTCTCGAAATGCAAGCTGCAGTCACTTCCCGTCGAGCCTTTGTACGAGCGCTCGTGAGAAATGTCTTCAGACAGAGCGTTATATAGACCATGTCAGGAGGTGGCTCTCTCGTTCAGTCTTAGAATAATTCCTCGTCTTTCAGTATTAAATAGTGCTAGCTAGATCGCAATCTTCCCCCATCTGCTTTCACGAGGGCCTCCACCTCCAGCAATAGCTTCAGGGAGTCCTGCTGTGTTACAAATTATCTTTGACAGTGTGGAAAAAAAGAGAAAATCTTATCTTTGGTAAGAAATACAAATAGCCACCACTTTGTAAACCGACATGGAAAGCCGACTGCCCACAGCATTAAATAAATGTATATCTTCTAAAAAAAATAGCAAATTTCAGGCACATCAGCATTTCTCAATGTAAATGTAATTGGCGGCGTTATTGATAAGCTTTCCCAATTCCTTATCTTCTTTAGAGATACCTCCTTCCCAGCTTCCTGTTGGGGATTAATGGTGTGGGCCGATCGCATCTATTTAAGGACCTATTTATCAAGAGCAATAATGACACAACTCCTTTACTCCTTTTGTGATGATTTATAATCCATTGCGAGGATCACGGCAGGTCCGTCCAGCGCGCTGTGATATAAGACCTCATTATTGTATGGAAATGACTTGCAATCATTGCTGGCATTTTGATGTAAAATCCTGGGGATGTGGTAAATCTGACCATCGCTAATTTGTGAGTTAAATTTCCTGCTGTTTTTCAGTTTAAGATGCAGCGAGGACTCTAGTGACCTTGCAGAGTCGGCTGAAAGTCATGTTTATAACAGAGGGTGGAATACTCCTAGAAGGATCGAGATTTCAGGAATTGCCAAACAATATATATTATCACAAACTCCTATAGTAACAGATAATTCGATGGTAGTAAGGACAGACCACTATCATACGCTTGTGTGGGATATTTTCTTTTGTCAACTTCCTGCAATTTATACCTTTTTACAGTAAAATATTAAGAACTATAGCTTGTGTTAACCTTTCTCTATGTAACGTTCCATATTCTTTTATGTTAAAGATTTAGAAGTTGACAACACAATTCCTGTCTGCTCTCTCTGTGCTGACTGACAAGTACAAAGGGCGGAGCTAAGAACAATGATTGACAGAGCGCCCAGTTTCAAGACACAGCTAAATACATCGATGTGGATTTTTTGTCTCCCATTGAGAGGTGGAAGCTCGTACATTGAGTTTGTTAGCTTTCCTGAGCTAAATGATGCAGGGCCTGCTCATTGGCTGAGAGTATCAGGTGATTGCTTTCAGCCAGTGAGCTATGCCCTTTAGGGTCAGGTGCCTGGCAGACCCAGGTAATTTGTAAAAATATTTGCAAATAGTTTGAATACTTACAATTGGAAGGTGCCAGGGCACTGTTGGCACCATAACCACTATACTGTGTTGTAGTGGTTATGGTAATATATTATAAGAGGACAAAATTTTTTTTTTAACAAAACGGGTGACTAACTACATCGTGACCTCTAAACCGACATAGAAAACAAGATTGCACTTAAATATCAAAACTGAACATTTTATTACAAAAGAATAATATAACAAATGTAGCAAACCATGGCTTAGAATTCCTGTTTAATATATATAAAAAGGGCCATAAAGCGGCTCCCTGGATACAAATATAAGCTATAAATTGTACAGTGTTAACAGAGATCAGAGTCTTAAACCAACATAATACCAGATCTGAAACGGGTAATCCAAACATGATGAAACAGACCGGTCAGCCAGATAGAATTCCTTAAGTATCCTCTGGATATAAGATAAATCCACTTGTAGTGTTACAACGGTGGCAGCGTATATTACGGAGTAGCAGACTGCCAATAACCTGTAACATTGTACAATGTGTAGCTTATATTACGGTCGGTGTAGCAGACTGACAATAACCTGTAACATTGTACAATGTGTAGCTTATATTACGGTCGGTGTAACAGACTGCCGATAACCTGTAACATTGTACAGTGTGTAGCTTATATTACGGTATAACAGACTGCCAATAACCTGTAACATTGTACAATGTGTAGCTTATATTACGGTCGGTGTAGCAGACTGCCAATAACCTGTAACATTGTACAATGTGTAGCTTATATTACGGTGTAACAGACTGCCGATAACCTGTAACATTGTACAATGTGTAGCTTATATTACGGTCGGTGTAACAGACTGCCGATAACCTGTAACATTGTACAATGTGTAGCTTATATTACAATGTAACAGACTGCCAATAACCTGTAACATTGTACAATGTGTAGCTTATATTACGGTCGGTGTAACAGACTGCCGATAACCTGTAACATTGTACAATGTGTAGCTTATATTACAATGTAACAGACTGCCAATAACCTGTAACATTGTACAGTGTGTAGCTTATATTACGGTCGGTGTAACAGACTGCCAATAACCTGTAACATTGTACAATGTGTAGCTTATATTACGGTCGGTGTAGCAGACGGCCAATAACCTGTTAGATTGTACAGTGTGTAGCTTATATTACGGTGTAACAGACTGCCGATAACCTGTAACATTGTACAATGTGTAGCTTATATTACGGAGTAGCAGACTGACAATAACCTGTAACATTGTACAGTGTGTAGCTTACATTACGGTGTAACAGACTGCCAATAACCTGTAACATTGTACAGTGTGTAGCTTATATTACGGTGTAACAGACTGCCAATAACCTGTAACATTGTACAGTGTGTAGCTTATATTACGGTCGGTGTAGCAGACGGCCAATAACCTGTAACATTGTACAATGTGTAGCTTATATTACGGTCGGTGTAGCAGACTGCCAATAACCTGTAACATTGTACAGTGTGTAGCTTATATTACGGTGTAACAGACTGCCAATAACCTGTAACATTGTACAATGTGTAGCTTATATTACAATGTAACAGACTGCCAATAACCTGTAACATTGTACAATGTGTAGCTTATATTACGGTGTAACAGACTGCCAATAACCTGTAACATTTTACAATGTGTAGCTTATATTACGGTGTAACAGACTGACAATAAATAACCTGTAACATTGTACAATGTGTAGCTTATATTACGGTGTAACAGACTGCCAATAACCTGTAACATTGTACAATGTGTAGCTTATATTACAGTACTGCCAATAACCTGTAACATTGTACACTTATATTACGGTGTAACAGACTGCCAATAACCTGTAACAATGTGTAGCTTATATTACGGTGTAACAGACTGTAACCTGTAACATTGTACAATGTGTAGCTTATATTACGGTGTAACAGACTGCCGATAACCTGTAACATTGTACAATGTGTAGCTTATATTACAATGTAACAGACTGCCAATAACCTGTAACATTGTACAGTGTGTAGCTTACATTACGGTGTAACAGACTGCCGATAACCTGTAACATTGTACAATGTGTAGCTTATATTATGGAGTAACAGACTGCCAATAACCTGTAACATTGTACAGTGTGTAGCTTATATTACGGTCGGTGTAACAGACTGCCGATAACCTGTAACATTGTACAATGTGTAGCTTATATTACAATGTAACAGACTGCCAATAACCTGTAACATTGTACAGTGTGTAGCTTATATTACGGTGTAACAGACTGTCAATAACCTGTAACATTGTACAGTGTGTAGCTTATATTACGGTGTAACAGACTGCCAATAACCTGTAACATTGTACAATGTGTAGCTTATATTACGGTCGGTGTAGCAGACTGCCAATAACCTGTAACATTGTACAGTGTGTAGCTTATATTACGGTGTAGCAGACTGCCAATAACCTGTAACATTGTACAATGTGTAGCTTATATTACAGTCGGTGTAGCAGACTGCCAATAACCTGTAACATTGTACAGTGTGTAGCTTATATTACGGTGTAACAGACTGCCAATAACCTGTAACATTGTACAATGTGTATCTTATATTACAGTCGGTGTAGCAGACTGCCAATAACCTGTAACATTGTACAGTGTGTAGCTTATATTACGGTCGGTGTAACAGACTGCCAATAACCTGTAACATTGTACAGTGTGTAGCTTATATTACAATGTAACAGACTGCCAATAACCTGTAACATTGTACAGTGTGTAGCTTACATTACGGTGTAACAGACTGCCGATAACCTGTAACATTGTACAATGTGTAGCTTATATTACAATGTAACAGACTGCCAATAACCTGTAACATTGTACAGTGTGTAGCTTACATTACGGTGTAACAGACTGCCAATAACCTGTAACATTGTACAATGTGTAGCTTATATTACAATGTAACAGACTGCCAATAACCTGTAACACTGTACAATGTGTAGCTTATATTACGGTGTAACAGACTGCCAATAACCTGTAACATTGTACAATGTGTAGCTTATATTACGGTGTAACAGACTACCGATAACCTGTAACATTGTACAATGTGTAGCTTAAATTATGGTCGGTGTAACAGACTGCCAATAACCTGTAACTTTGTACAGTGTGTAGCTTATATTACGGTGTAACAGACTGCCGATAACCTGTAACATTGTACAATGTGTAGCTTATATTACGGTCGGTGTAACAGACTGCCAATAACCTGTAACATTGTACAATGTGTAGCTTATATTACAATGTAACAGACTGCCAATAACCTGTAACATTGTACAATGTGTAGCTTATATTACGGTGTAGCAGACTGCCAATAACCTGTAACATTGTACAATGCGAAAGTAACCTCGCCACTGGTTCTTGGAGGGGCCCGCTTGCCAGCCTCTTGCCCCAGGATTATGGCCCATGTGTTAAACCTGGATTTAGGACTGTGGAAAGGCCTTTTCCCTTATATGTTTTGGTATATGGGGCTTACCGAACGGATTGTACTTATTCTGTTCAGTTATTGAACAGTTGGACCACCCGTAAGTGGAGTGTGCAGCTCATTACCCATATTAACACCTCTAAACCGCAACTTAATGGAGGATCAACTTTTCATTCTAAAACTTTTAACCCCTTAACAACCTAGGACGGTTCAGGACCGTCATCGGCATTTCTGCGTTGCCGACCGCTGATGGTCCTCAACCGTCCTAACGGTCTTATGTACTTACCCGATCGCTGTCGTTCCCCTGGCGGCGATCGGTGGTGCTCCCGGTGTGGGGAGACTGCCTGAAGCCCAGACAGTCTCCCCATGGCGGATTAGGACCCCTGTGGCCATGTGATCGCTTAACAGCGTGATCACATGGTCACAAAAGGTGTCCATGTGTCTGCCTGCAGGGGGACTGTCTGTGCTGACAGGCAGTCTCCCTGCTAGTGTAAAATAAAAAATAATAGTTAATGTTAATAAAAAAATAATAATTATATCTGTATAGATATGATATTTAGACATATTATATCTATATAATTATATATATGATATATAGACATTATATAGATATAATATATGTCTAAATCTCATATATATACAGATATAATTATTATTTTTTTATTAACATTAACTTTTATTTTTTATTTTACACTAGCAGGGAGACTGCCTGTCAGCACAGACAGTTAATTAATATGTACTTATATTAATATAAAAATACACTTATAATTAAATAACACATGTATATATATATAATTTATATAATAACTATATATATTGTATATATATATATTATTATAAAATACAAATAAGTAAATTAAATGGGGGGTACCGTTTTATTCGGGAGACGTCGCTGAACACAAATATTAGTGATTCAAAACAGTAAAACATAGCACAGTGATGATATTTTCAGTGAAAGTGACTTTTTTTGCATTTTTCACACACAAACAGCACTTTTACTGATAATAGAATTGTTGTGATACGTTTTCCTGTTTTGAAACACTAATATTTGTGTTCAGCAAAGTCTCCCGAATAAATCAGTACCCCCCATGTACAGATTTTATTGCATTTTTGAAAGTTACAGGGTCAAATATTTTTACATTGAAAATGGCCAGGTTGGTTATGTTGCCTTTGAGAGCGTATGGTAGCCCAGGAATGAGAATTACCCCCATGATGGCATACCATTTGCAACAGAAGACAGCCCAAGGTATTGCAAATGGGGTATGTCCAGTCTTTTTTGGTAGCCACTTAGTCACAAACACTGGCCAAAATTAGCGTTCAGTTTAGTTTTTTTACGTTTTTTCACACACAAACAAATATGAACGCTAACTTTAGCCAGTGTTTGCGACTAGGTGGCTAGTAAAAAAGACTGGACATACCCCATATTGAACACCCTGGGTTGTCTACAGAGATTTATGACAGATAATAGTGTTACAATGTCACTATTGATAAATCTGAAAAAATTTATGTTTTGAAACCGTAATATCCTACTTGTACTTACAGCCCAATAACTTGCAAAAAAGCATGTAAAAAATCTATTTAGCAGTTTTTTTTTCATTTGCTTTTGTAGAGGAGTAAAAGATTTTCAAGTAAAAGTCAAAAAACTGGTATTTTTTTCAATTTTTCATCATTTTTTTTTTTAAATTACATGAGATTATATAAATAATGGTATTAAAGAAAGCCTTTTTTGTCCTGAAAAAAACAATATATAATTTGTATGGGAACAGTAAATGAGAGAGCGGAAAATTACAGCTAAACACAAACACCACAAAAGTGTAAAAAGAGGCCTGGTCGTTAATGTACAACATCGCAAAAACAGGCCGGTCCTTAAGGGGTTAATATTTGCATTTGCCCTTGATGCAGTGTGTGATTTGCAATATGTACAACGTTGACGTCATAGGTAGTATGAGATTACTTAGTAATAACCACAGCTGCACACAGCACATCCACTGGGATGTTAGAAAATTAGATTTATCTGCTACATATTTATATTTATTGTTAGCTCATCTTTTAGTGTTATAAAGCTTTGCCTGCGCACTTTGACTGATGCACTCCCAGTGCGAGTTTTCCAATACAGCCCCTGCACTCTTTGTAAGACACGCCCCCAGGCGAGTTTTCCAATACAGCCCCTGCGCACTTTGTAAGACACGCCCCCAGGCGAGTTTTCCAATACAGCCCCTGCGCACTTTGTATGACACGCCCCCAGGTGAGTTTTCCAATACAGCCCCTGCGCACTTTGTAAGACACGCCCCCAGGCGAGTTTTCCAATACAGCCCCTGCGCACTTTGTATGACACGCCCCCAGTGCGAGTTTTCCAATACAGCCCCTGCGCACTTTGTAAGACACGCCCCCAGGCGAGTTTTCCAATACAGCCCCTGCACTCTTTGTAAGACACGCCCCCAGGCGAGTTTTCCAATACAGCCCCTGCGCACTTTCTATGACACGCCCCCAGTGCGAGTTTTCCAATACAGCCCCTGTGCACTTTGTATGACACGCTCCCAGGCGAGTTTTCCAATACAGCCCCTGCGCACTTTGTATGACACGCCCCCAGTGCGAGTTTTCCAATACAGCCCCTGCGCACTTTGTATGACGCCCCCAGTGCGAGTTTTCCAATACAGCCCCTGCGCACTTTGTATGACACGCCCCCAGGCGAGTTTTCCAATACAGCCCCTGCGCACTTTGTATGACACGCCCCCAGGCGAGTTTTCCAATACAGACCCCTGTGCACTTTGTATGACACGCCCCCAGGCGAGTTTTCCAATACAGCCCCTGTGCACTTTGTATAGACACGCCCCCAGGCGAGTTTTCCAATACAGCCCCTGCGCACTTTGTATGACACCCCCCCCAGGCGAGTTTTCCAATACAGCCCCTGCGCACTTTGTATGATATGCCCTCAGCGCAAATTTTTTAATAAACCCCCAAAAAACTTTGTATGACGCACCCCCAGTGCGAGTTTTCCAATACAGCCCCTGTGCACTTTGTATGACACTCTCCCTGGTGGGTTTTCCAATACAGCCCCTGCGCACTTTGTATGACACGCCCTAGTGTGTTTTCTAATACAACCCCTGCGCACTTTGTGTGACACGCCCCCCAGGCGAGTTTTCCAATACAGCCCCTGCGCACTTTGTATGATATGCCCTCAGCGCAAATTTTTTAATAAACCCCCAAAAAACTTTGTATGACGCACCCCCAGTGCGAGTTTTCCAATACAGCCCCTGTGCACTTTGTATGACACTTTCCCTGGTGGGTTTTCCAATACAGCCCCTGCGCACTTTGTATGACGTCCCAGTGTGAGTTTTCCAATACATCCCCTGCACACTTTGTATGACGTCCCAGTGTGAGTTTTCCAATACATCCCCTGCGCACTTTGTGTGACGCCCCAGTATGAGTTTTCTAATATAACCCCTGCGCACTTTGTATGACACTCCCCAGTGTGAGTTTTCCAATACAGCCCCCGCGCACTTTGTATGACACTCTCCCCGGTGGGTTTTCCAATACATCCCCTGCGCACTTTGTGTGACGCCCCAGTATGAGTTTTCCAATATAACCCCTGCACCCTTTGTGTGACACGCCCCAGTGGGAGTTTTCCAATATAACCCCTGCGCACTTTGTTTGACACGCCCCAGTGTGAGTTTTCTAATACACCCCCTGCGCACTTTGTGTGACACGCCCCAGTGTGAGTTTTCTAATACACCCCCTGCGCACTTTGTGTGACACACCCCAGTGTGAGTTTTTCAATATAACCCCTGCGCACTTTGTGTGACACGCCCCAGTGTGAGTATTCTAATACACCCCTTGCGCACTTTGTGTGACACGCCACATTGTGAGTTTTCTTATACATCCCCTGCGCACTTTGTGTGACACGCCCCAGTGTGAGTATTCTAATACACCCCCTGCGCACTTTGTGTGACACGCCCCAGTGTGAGTTTTCTTATACATCCCCTCGCTCTTTGTGTGAGGCATACAGTGTGAGTTTTCCTAATACACCCCCTCGCTCTTTGTGTGAGGCATACAGTGTGAGTTTTCAGCCACCGCTCTTTGTGTGAGAGATGCCCCAGTGGCAGTTTTCTAGCCACACCCCCTAGCACTTTGGTATGCTACGCCCCAGTGTGATTTTTTCCTAATACACCCCCTCGCACTTTGTGTGACACGCCCCAGTGGGAGTTTTTCTAATACACCCCCTGCACTTTGTGGCTGACCGCCCCAGTGTGAGTTTTCTAATACAGCCTCTGCGCACAGTACTTGACACGCCCCAGTGTGAGAGTTTTTCCCTAATACAGCCCCTGCGCGCACTGTGGCGACACGCCCCAGTGTGAGTTTTCAGCCACACCCCCTGCACTTTGTGGCGACACGCCCCAGTGTAGGTTTTTCTAATACACCCCTGCGCACTTTGTATATGACACACCTAGTGTGATTTTCCTAATACACCCCCTACTTTGTGTGACCGCCCAGTGGGAATTTTTCTAATACACCCCCTGCGCACTTTGTGTGACAGCCCAGTGTGAGTTTTCCTAATACAGCCCCTCTTGCTTTTGTGTGACACGCCCCAGTGTGAGAACAATACACCCCCTGCGCACTTTGTGTGACACGCCCCAGTGGGAGTTTTCTAATACACCCCCTGCGCACTTTGTGTGACACGCCCCAGTGTGAGTTTTCTAATACAGCCCCTGCGCACTTTGTGTGACACGCCCCAGTGTGAGTTTTCTAATACAGCCCCTGCGCACTTTGTGTGACACGCCCCAGTGTGAGTTTTCTAATACACCCCCTGCGCACTTTGTGTGACACGCCCCAGTGTGAGTTTTCTAATACACCCCTAGCACTTTATTGTGACACACCTAGTGTGAGTTTCTAATACACCCCCTGCACTTTGTGACAGCCCCCAGTGGGAGTTTTCTAATACACCCCCTGCGCACTTTGTGTGACACGCCCCAGTGTGAGTTTTCTAATACACCCCCTGTGCACTTTGTATGACACACCTAGTGTGAGTTTTCTAATACACCCCCTGCGCACTTTGTGTGACACGCCCCAGTGTGAGTTTTCTAATACACCCCCTGCGCACTTTGTGTGACACACCTAGTGTGAGTTTTCTAATACACCCCCTGCGCACTTTGTGTGACACCCCCCAGTGTGAGTTTTCTAATACACCCCCTGCGCACTTTGTGTGACACACCTAGTGTGAGTTTTCTAATACACCCCCTGCGCACTTTGTATGGCCACACCTAGTGTGAGTTTTCTAATACACCCCCTGTGCACTTTGTATGACACACCTAGTGTGAGTTTTCTAATACACCCCCTGCGCACTTTGTGTGACACGCCCCAGTGTGAGTTTTCTAATACACCCCCTGCGCACTTTGTGTGACACACCTAGTGTGAGTTTTCTAATACACCCCCTGCGCACTTTGTGTGACACCCCCCAGTGTGAGTTTTCTAATACACCCCCTGCGCACTTTGTGTGACACACCTAGTGTGAGTTTTCTAATACACCCCCTGCGCACTTTGTATGACACACCTAGTGTGAGTTTTCTAATACACCCCCTGCGCACTTTGTGTGACACGCCCCAGTGTGAGTTTTCTAATACACCCCCTGCGCACTTTGTGTGACACGCCCCAGTGGGAGTTTTCTAATACACCCCCTGCGCACTTTGTGTGACACGCCCCCTGTGCACGTTATATGACACGCCCCAGCACATGTGGTTGACACAGCCTGATGCACTTTGTCTGGCCCACCTCCACTCACGGTGTCTGCCATTCCCCCTCCGTGCGCATTGTCCAGAGCTCTACTCGCTTTGTTGTTCTAACTGGAATAGTTTTGTCAGGTCACTGAATCTAATTAAGTGTTTCCAGATAATTAGATCACAATCTTGCAATATTCATATTAATGAGACATGCTAATTATGTCTATATACTGCCCTCGTTAGCCCGCTGGGATACGATAATGAGCTAATCTCGGTCATTACCATACGTTTGTATTCCACAGACAAGATATAATGAAATTGGAATTATCCGGAATTCCCCTAATTTAACCCATTCCTGCCAGGAATCCCATACTGTCACCGAACTCTTGTCCAGAATTTCATGAAGTGAGGAATATAAAAGCCAAATTATTCATCAGTAATCCTGAGCCCAGAAAATAAATCTATTTACTCTTCATAAGGACTAGTAGTTTGTGACTGTGAGATGCAATGCGGGATGCATTTAAAAGAGAATTTGTGAAATCAATTTTTGCTCAGTACATTGCTTTGAGATATGTTTCAAGGACGTCAGAGATATGCTGTGTATCCTGCAGTCTGCTGAGGCAGCAGTGAACCAAATGAGCAAAGAGTCAAATCTCACACCCTGAAATAGTCTGCGATCGATAATGGCGCTCATCGACTGCTAATTAAACTCAGTGACAGGATCATTTTCCCAACTTAGCCACTTTAGCTGAGCTGGCAGAATGGCCGACGAATAAGGAATGCTTAATTCCTCTCCCTAGTCAGGCCGCCCTCCCCCAGCGTGCCAGGAAGTATGCCAGTGTCAGCAAGGCACGCTCGCTTTGGCACGGTCTCATGGATTTGTGCAATATGCAGTCTCAGAGAGTTCTGTGCTGTCTCATGGGTTGTTAGTTTAGAATATATGAGGGTAACAGAGATTGGGGAAAGGGGTATGAGACAGTAACGGAGATTGAGGAAAGGGGTATGAGACAGTAACAGAGATTGGGGAAAGGGGTATGAGACAGTAACAGAGATTGGGGAACGGGGTATGAGACAGTAACACAGATTGGGGAAAGGGGTATGAGACAGTAATGGAGATTGAGGAAAGGGGTATGAGACAGTAACAGAGATTGGGGAAAGGGGTATGAGACAGTAACGGAGATTAAGGAAAGGGGTATGAGACAGTAACACAGATTGGGGAAAGGGGTATGAGACAGTAATGGAGATTGGGGAAAGGGGTATGAGACAGGACGGAGAGATTGAGGAAAGGGGTATGAGACAGTAACAGAGATTGAGGAAAGGGGTAAGAGACAGTAACAGAGATTGGGGAAAGGGGTATGAGACAGTAACAGAGATTGGGGAAAGGGGTATGAGACAGTAACAGAGATTGGGGAAAGGGGTATGAGACAGTAACGGAGATTGGGGAAAGGGGTACGAGACCATAATGGAGATTGGGAAAAGGGGTATGAGACAGTAACACAGATTGGGGAAAGGGGTATGAGACAGTAACACAGATTGGGGAAAGGGGTATGAGACAGTAACACAGATTGGGGAAAGGGATATGAGACAGTAACGGAGATTGAGGAAAGGGGTATGAGACAGTAACACAGATTGGGGAAAGGGATATGAGACAGTAACAGAGATTGAGGAAAGGGGTATGAGACAGTAACAGAGATTGGGGAAAGGGATATGAGACAGTAACGGAGATTGGGGAAAGGGGTATGAGACAGTAACGGAGATTGGGGAAAGGGGTATGAGACAGTAACACAGATTGGGGAAAGGGATATGAGACAGTAACGGAGATTGGGGAAAGGGGTATGAGACAGTAACACAGATTGGGGAAAGGGGTATGAGACAGTAACACAGATTGGGGAAAGGGGTATGAGACAGTAACACAGATTGGGGAAAGGGATATGAGACAGTAACACAGATTGAGGAAAGGGGTATGAGACAGTAACTGTAACGGACCGTTTCTCTCAAACGGGGATAAATCCGTTTAGGCGATAATCCCCTTTCCCATAGACCAGCAGCTATTGCAATCACCAACCTCCCGAATTCCAAACTGTACGAATCCCCAACTCAAGAACAAGAAATACACGAACTCTGGAAGCAGCCGAACAGGAAAAGCAATACGAACAGCTTACACTCCTGGCAGTCAGCACACAATCCCATTCCCCCAATAACGAGACGACACTTCGTTTTGAGGGTTAAACAGAATCTCCAGTGCTGGCACACCCAGCCTGGTTTTTATTACAATCCACAAAACATAGTACAGCCCACAGGGCGTTACAAAACAACCAATCACATCACAGTTACATCCCACATATTCCCTCCCCTTATCCTGAGAGGAAACTCAATTATACATACAGTTAAAACATACTTTCTACCCAACTTTCATAACTCCAAAACCATACATCACATTCACATAAAATTACATCTTCACAATCAATCCATTCAGGGGAACAACATATTCAAAAATGGCACACATCAGACAAGGGGTTCAAAAGTTAGTAAAAAGTCCTTTGTGACTAAATGAAGCATGGCTTTCTGGCCCAAACCAGTTTCAGAGTCTTCTATCCTGGAGATAAGTAATTCAATTATCTCCCAGGATAGACACAGACTCCATTAAGCACATGGTTGCAAAAAGACACAACACACTTTAAAATACATAAAGTCACCTTTACACATAACACACAGACATTTCACATATCCCCAGATAGCTCAGGTCTGAGCGCACATTATTAAGTGAATGGCGCTCAGACCACACGAATACAGTTTAATCGCCATGGAGCCAAAGTCTTTACAGTCAGTTTCATACAAATGGGCTCCATGGGATTCCTATCTGGGGTATAACACATTCAAACACATCTACTGAACCCCAGGCAGAAAAGCACGAATACAGCTTTTCTGCAGGCAAAAATAAAGTCTTTTAAAAGGGGGCCATAGTCAGATGGCAGGAGGCTGGCAACCAGGCTTCTCCAGTGCACAGTGGCGAGGTTGGTTTCGCCACACTTCTCCCCTTTACCAATCAGACTAACAGGGTATCTGACCTCCTGCTGGTCAGTGCCCTTGTTAGTCCAGCAGCCCACCCACAAAACACAATCAGTAATACAGCCCACCCACAATAACTGGCTACTACACCTGGGTAGAGGAGAACTTTGTCCGTGTCCAGGTGCCTCACCATGGCTGTGTGGGTGACTGGTCAGCGTACTGGGTGGGTTGCTGAGTGGGCAGAGACCAGCGGCACTCTGTCCTGGTGCCAGCACTACCACGGGAGTAGTCTGGTTGGAGCCTGGTTGCTGGAGGGGGGGACAGACTGTCTCCCCTTTGCCTAAACAGTCCTGCTGCTGGGGGACAGGACCGACTGTTCCTACCCCCGGTGGTGCATGTGCAGCGACTACTGTCCCATTGCACTGTTGTGGAGATTACTGTCTCCCCTTGGTGGGCTAAGCTGCCGCTGGGGAGAGGGTGTAACAAGCTCCTCTCCCATACATACTTTCAGCCGCTGGGGAGAGGGGATAACAAGCTCCTCTCCCTGACACACTCTCTGCTGTTGAAGGGAGAGACCGACTGTCTCCCCTTTCAATAATTCGTCCTGTTGCTGGAGAGAGGTGATAACTGGTTCCTCTCCCTGGAACACTCTCTGCTGTTGGAGAGGGGGACCAACTGTCTCCCCTTTTAATATATTGTCCTGCTGCTGGGGAGCAAGACCGACTGTCTCCGCTTCCTGCAGGACACACTGCCGCTGGGGAGGAAGGACGGTACCTTCAGCTCCCTGGGATACACACTGCCGCTGGGGAGGAAGGACGGTACCTTCA
>OW240923.1:3691012-3772044 GCA_933207985.1 Pelobates cultripes | reverse complement strand
AATAGGTACCCGGGATTGTATGATACGGTCTATAGTAACCTGACATCGTATGACACGGTGTATAGGAACCTGGCATTGTATGACACGGTCTTTAGGTACCCGGCCTTGTATGACACGGTCTTTAGGTACCCGGCCTTGTATGATACACTCTATAGGTATCAGGCATTGTATGATACGGTCTATAGGTATCTGGCATTGTATTATACAGTCTATAGTTACCCGGCATTGTATTATATGGCCTATAGGTGCCCGGCATTGTATTATACGCTCTATAGGTACCCGGCATTGTATGATACGGACTATAGGTACCCGGCATTGTATGATACGGTCTATAGGAACCTGGCATTGTATTATACAGTCTATAGGTACCCAGCATTGTATTACATGGTCTATAGGTACCCGGCATTGTATGACACAGTCTATAGGAACCTGGCATTGTTTGACACGGTCTATAGGTACCCGGCATTGTATGATATGGTCTATAGGTACCCGGCATTGTATGACACTGTCTATAGGAACCTGGCATTGTATGACACGGTCTATAGGAACCTGGCATTGTATGACCGGGTTATAGGTACCCAACATTTTATTATACTGTCTATAGGTACCCAGCATTGTATGACGTGGTCTATAGGTACCTGGCATTGTATGACACTGTCTATAGGCACTCGGTATTGTATGACACGGTCTATAGGTATCTGGCATTGTATGATACAGTCTATAGGCACTCGGTATTGTATGACACAGTCTATAGGTACCTGGCATTGTATGATATGGTCTATAGGTACCCAACATTGTATTATACAGTCTATAGGTACCCGGCGTTGTATGATATGGACTATAGGTACCCGGCATTGTATGATACGAATAATAGGTACCCGGGATTGTATGATACGGTCTATAGTAACCTGGCATCGTATGACACGGTGTATAGGAACCTGGCATTGTATGACACGGTCTTTAGGTACCCGGCCTTGTATGACACGGTCTTTAGGTACCCGGCCTTGTATGATACACTCTATAGGTATCAGGCATTGTATGATACGGTCTATAGGTATCTGGCATTGTATTATACAGTCTATAGTTACCCGGCATTGTATTATATGGCCTATAGGTGCCCGGCATTGTATTATACGCTCTATAGGTACCCGGCATTGTATGATACGGACTATAGGTACCCGGCATTGTATGATACGGTCTATAGGAACCTGGCATTGTATTATACAGTCTATAGGTACCCAGCATTGTATTACATGGTCTATAGGTACCCGGCATTGTATGACACAGTCTATAGGAACCTGGCATTGTTTGACACGGTCTATAGGTACCCGGCATTGTATGATATGGTCTATAGGTACCCGGCATTGTATGACACTGTCTATAGGAACCTGGCATTGTATGACATGGTCTATAGGCACCTGGTTTTGTATGATACAGTCTATCTATAGGTACCCGGCTTAGTATGACATGGTCTATAGGAACCCGGTATTGTATGATATGGTCTGTTTGTACCTGGCATTGTATGACACTGTCTATAGGTACTTGGAATGGTATGATACGGTCTATAGGTACCTGGCATTGTACTATATGGTCTATAGGTAGCCGGCATTGTTTGACACGGTCTATAGGAACCTGGCATTGTATGACACGATCTATAGGTACCTGGCTTTGTATAATACGGTCTATAGGTACCCAACATTGTATGATACAGTCTATAGGTACCCGGCATTGTATGATAGGGACTATAGGTACTCGGCATTGTATGATACGGTCTATAGGTACCTGGCATTGTATGATATGGTCTATAGTAACCTGGCATTGTATGACACGGTCTATAGGAACCTGGCATTGTATGACCGGGTTATAGGTACCCAACATTTTATTATACTGTCTATAGGTAACCAGCATTGTATGACGTGGTCTATAGGTACCTGGCATTGTATGACACTGTCTATAGGCACTCGGTATTGTATGACACGGTCTATAGGTATCTGGCATTGTATGATACAGTCTATAGGCACTCGGTATTGTATGACACAGTCTATAGGTACCTGGCATTGTATGATATGGTCTATAGGTACCCGGCGTTGTATGATATGGACTATAGGTACCCGGCATTGTATGATACGAATAATAGGTACCCGGGATTGTATGATACGGTCTATAGTAACCTGGCATCGTATGACACGGTGTATAGGAACCTGGCATTGTATGACACGGTCTTTAGGTACCCGGCCTTGTATGACACGGTCTTTAGGTACCCGGCCTTGTATGATACACTCTATAGGTATCAGGCATTGTATGATACGGTCTATAGGTATCCGGCATTGTATTATACAGTCTATAGTTACCCGGCATTGTATTATATGGCCTATAGGTACCTGGCATTGTATGACACAGTCTATAGGAACCTGGCATTGTATGATACAGTCTATAGGTACCCGGCATGTATTCAAGGTCTGTAGGTACCCGGCATAGTTTGACATGGTCTATAGGCACCTGGTATTGTATGATATGGTCTATTTGTACCTGGCATTGTATGACACGGTCTATAGGTACCTGGAATGGTATGACACGGTCTATAAGTACCGGGTATTGTATTGTACGGTCTCTGGGTACCTGGCATTGTATGACACGGTCCATATTGGTTACCTGTCATTGTATGATACGGTCAATAGGCACTCTGTATTCTATGACGCGGTCTATAGGAACCTGGCATTGTATGATACAGTCTATAGGTACCCGGCGTATTGTATGACACTGCCTATAGGTATCTGGCATTGTATGACACAGTCTATAGGCACTCGGTATTGTATGACACTGTCTATAGGCACTCGGTATTGTATGATACGGTCTATAGGCACTCGGTATAGTATAACACTGCCTATAGGTATCTGGCATTGTATGACACAGTCTATAGGCACTCGGTATTGTATGACACGGTCTATAGGCACTCGGTATTGTATGAAACGGTCTATAGGAACCTGGCATTGTATGACACGGTCTATAGGTACCCGGCATTGTATGACGCGGTTCATAGGGACCCATTATCTTTACGCAGTCTGTATCGGTCAAATCATTAAATGCCTTAAAACAAAATGCACTTATATTGCATTTGTTTGATGTGAATAATCTCGATGCGCTGTGGAACATGTTGACAAACTGATTTGAGTTGCCATTTGTGTGGAATAGTTATACATATCGGAATGAGATTGCGGCTCTGGGTGAATGACACATTAAAGAGCTATTAGGATGCAGCTCTGAGTATGATCCAATTCGCAGAGGATACAGATTATCTCTCTAAACGTATGCGCAGGTTTCTCGAGAAGTGAGAGAATTACATTCATAATGAGGGGTAACCTGCCTCGTCACTTGTAATCTAGCACCAGGAGATCGGAAGCCCTTATAAATGGGACATTTAGAGAAGGAATCGCACACAGCTGAACAGACATTCTAATATACTGGACTACGCGGGTGGAAGAGATAATGGGATGTGCTGCAAGAAAAGCGATTTCAATGTAACATAAACAACGTATTCTTCATAGTGCGGGTTTAGGTAATTACGTCTGCCAGTTGGAGCATTTTATTTCACATCGTTTTCTAATGTTTGTCTGTGATACTCCAACAGAAATGTGCCGCGTGATCCCTTCCTACACCAAACGAGTCAATCACTGATCATAACGTTACCAATTTAACTGAGAACGGTTGACAAGAAGACTGGAAATCCAGTTGAAGTGGAGAATTTGTCCATTTTGGCCAAGTTTAGTAAATAAATGTAAGTGAATTAACAATTACAAAAAGTGACACCAAATTACCGAGGTTATGAAATTGTCAAAGCTTGAGTTTTGTGGTCTACATTTTGTTAGTCAGTTCTTTACTCCCCACGGAGTCCTGATTAACATATACATCCCAAATCCTCAGATGCCTGTTACGCTCTACTTCAGAAGTATCCAAACTGTGAGCCAAAGGACACAACGATTCGGCATCCACTCCCTCACATTCCGGAATGGTTACATCTGCTGTTTGTCATTAGCACATCTCTCCCACCACAACTTTTCCTGCCATGCTATCAAACTTCATAACATTGCAGGAAAGCTTACCACAATGGAACTGCCAAGGGCATTACAATTAATGATAAAACGTGAATATTAAAAACGGTATAATAAGTAAAACAGTACAACGCGTTTCGCGCTATTCATAAGGCTTTTATTAGAGAGCAATTTTGCTAAAATATTTTTCAGAACAGAAGTAACTGAATGAGTAAATGACCTGCATGTGGGTGAAATTAGCTATGTTATTAGTTTGGACAGAATATGTAGATTATACGGTACCCATCGTGTGTAGTGATTAAGCAGAAATCTGACATTTCTCTACTGTTTGGAAGGTACGTTGCAGTTATTACACCTGAGCGTGGTGAACTTTGATTATCTATAAATAATTCCTGATCGTGAAGTGGCCTTCTCAGAAAATGCAGGATTTTATTTTAATTATTTTTTAGAGCAATTCTTAAAAAGTCAGGTCGCAGCTGGAGCTGTAAATTATTGCAGAAATACAATTGCTAAATTCGAATTTATACACGGCCGCGAGGCCAACGCATTAGGAGGAGGTAGAATCTATTATCTAAAATGAATGTAGCACGGAAAGAGTAATTCTGCTACCTGTGATGGATTGTAAGCTCTTTGGGATAATGTCAGGGTTCATCTCTCGTTTCAAAATCCAGGA
Source organism: Pelobates cultripes (assembly GCA_933207985.1). NCBI lineage: Eukaryota > Metazoa > Chordata > Amphibia > Anura > Pelobatidae > Pelobates > Pelobates cultripes. The sequence goes on along the minus strand of OW240923.1, from coordinate 3,767,322 downwards.
AAATATCCTTCATGGCTGAAATATTAAATCCATACAGAGAATTGCATCATGCTCACAAATGTTTATCGTTTTTTTGTTGAATCTAATATTTTGTCCTTCATTTACTCCACCCCAAAAGAACCCTGTGTCGAAAAACCGTCTAAAATCCGGTGTTTGTTAAATTATTGATAACTTGTTGACATTGAGCGATGGGTTTATCCATTATTTAGTAGCTCTCGCCTTTACAGGCAAAACACTACAGGAAATCAATATTTACACATATTATTTACTAACTGTAACCTTTATGGTCAGTAGTAACACAATACCAATGATTACAAGTATTATTTAGTAAATCTAACCTTCTCCAATCGATCAATTCCAGGAGATCAATATTTAACCATATTATTTGGTTTCTAACCTTTCCAGTCAGTAAATTAGATTTTATTAACAACACTTGCTGATATAATTGCATTACTGACGAGGGATTATTTGATGTGAAATTTACAGTGTGATCTAAGGTACATTGTTAGAATTACATCACAAATAATATGATGATCTTAGAGAAACTCAACAGTTTGTCCTTCGGTAAATCCTTGCTCTGGTCTCAAAATTGTTTTTCGGCGATTGTGCCTTCACAGAGAAAACCCATACCGTTTGTATATCAGACTGATCCCGCCCATAACGGCAGTACAGATCCAAAATACCGACACGTTACGGTACTATGTCACACATTTGTCCATGGTCAAGTTTTACCAGGACAGACACTCCCGTCACTTCGGTGAAACCAGCCTCATAAAAAGTGATTATGGACTTTTCCAATAATTCTCCTTATATTTCAAGGTGATTGAGTGATGTGGAGAAGTATATTTGCGTTCATTGTACTTACCACCTGTTATTGTGCAGACCCTCTGGTTTAATCTATAAACTGAAATATGTTGCACCCGCTGACACGTGTATTCAGTGTTATGGAATTTCGTGAATATTTAACTTTAGTTTTGCATGACAGGAATGGGAAAAGGGGTTGGATTCAAAGAGATCACCAGAACACCATCACCACTTCTCTGTGAAACGATAATATTTCAGTGAGCTCTGTGCCCCTTATCTCCTTACAGCCTATTTATTAACAAACAATACAGCAATAGTGCACAGCGTATGGACCAGTATGGAATATATTATAAATCCATACCCTTAACCATACACACAGTGACCCAAAGGTGTATAGAAAAAAGGTGTTTCTACCCAATATTCTGGAGTAGGTATCAATTTTTTGGAGCCTGTGTATATAACTGCATCAGGTAATTCCACTTTGGTGTGATATTAGGGCTTTAATTGAGGTTTCAGAGATTACTTGGTCCTCACTGGTGAAAAACAGGAAAGGCAAAACCAGTTAGGATAAAAGTGAATAGCATTAATTTCAAACAATAATAAAAACCTTACATTAAGGTAACTGGTGTGCCAAAGTCCAGATTCACAAACCTACAGCAAGCACAACGCGTTTCAACACTTTTCGTGTGTCTTCCTCAGGTGCCATGGATTGCTGTATGAACGAATAAGGAGTATGGGGGCGGAGCTTAGCGACGATAGTAGGATTTAAAAGCAGGACCTCCATTTAGCAATCCATGGCACCTGAGGAAGGCACAGGAAAAGTGTTGAAACGCGTTGCGCTTGCAGTATTTTTGTGAATCTGGACTTGGGCACACCAGTATGGATTTATAATATATTCCATACTGATACATGCGCTGTACACTATTGCTGTATTGTTTGTTTTTGATTATTGGTGGATTTAGCGGGATTAATCAGAGTTATTATTAGCACCATTTTCTGCATGTCGCCGGCAGCACTGTATGTCCACCCCCCCACTGCGGAATGTTGCGAGACAGATATATAGTATAGATTTCTGTATTTGTCTTGTATGAATTGTGAAGTTTAACAAAATGTCCATGAGATGAGCCATGCAGTAATTACAGGACGGTGAGTCATACGCTATAAATGACAAAATAATGACCATTCGACCCGCTAGAATTACTGAGAAATGATCTTTCGAGCTAGACGTGTAAAATGGAGAAAAAATTAATTGGTGCCAGGGTAAAGGGAAGCCAGAGACAAACCGGAGAGAAGCAGGAATATCTGAGAAAGATCTGGAGAAGAGAGAGGGGTATGGTCCAGCTGTAAAACCCAGGCTGTTTCTGGCGGATTTTGGAAAGGATAAGAACTCCTCCGTGGCTGTTACACAGTACGTGTCCATGGAGGGGTGTAAGAAATTTGGCAGCCCCTAATATCGTATGTTAATATGTGTCTCGTGCAATGGAGGGTAAGCAGGCCAACTACTGGAAAAGTAATTCTGGTATAAATGGATCCACAATATCTGCCACTTTATAATCCGTGACAATTAGAAGGCTGGACATTTAGAAAGTAATTTCACGTCTGTATTTGGGAGAGAAAAGGGGCAATAGCTAAGATCATTGTGATCTTTGCCTCTCTAAGGGGACTAGCAATACTGCTCTGCTCCATATAGCTCTGCGATTGACGCGTGCATTGCATTATGTTTCTGCAGTTAGTGCTGTATATAGCTCTGCGGTTAGTGCTGTATATTGCTCTGCCGTTAGTGCTGTATATAGCTGCGGTTAGTGCTGTATATTGCTCTGCCATTAGTGCTGTATATAGCTCTGCAGTTAGTGCTGTATATTGATCTGCAGTTAGTGCTGTACATAGCTCTGCAGTTAATGCTATATATAGCTCTGTGGTTAGTGCTGTATATAGCTCTGCAGTTAATGCTGTATATTGCTCTGCCGTTAGTGCTGTATATTGCTCTGCAGTTTGTGCTGTATATAGCTCTGCAGTTAGTGCTGTATATAACTCTGCCATTTGTGCTGTATATAGCTCTGCAGTTAATGCTGTATATAGCTCTGCGGTTAGTGCTGCATATTGCTCTGCAGTTAGTGCTGTATATAACTCTTCCGGTCTGTATAGGCGAGTGGGTACCACCTGGCACATGATCTGAGTGGGGATGGTGGGATGGTTTTTCCTGTGACCCTTTAGACTGATGATACTAAGCTTAGAGCATTAATTTGACAGATATGTTCCTGTGATCTGAGACTGAGGGCTGGTGTTAGTGAGCCTCTATCTCTCATTCATGCCATGGGGCACTGCAATGGCAAAGCGTTGCCCAGATAAGATGCTGGGATGGAACGAATGTTCTCCGTAGAATCATTAGAAAGAGGTGGGAGAAATGACACCCAATTCTTAGTGATAGACTTTCAAAATAAATGGAGAATTGCTGAGATGGCAGAGGCCCCAGGAACAAGCATCGATTAGCTGGTGTAATCCCCAGCATCACTGGTTACTGAACCTTACACCCAGCACCAGGTAACTGATTATCTCTGCCATCGCTTCCACAAACCCCTGGAACTCCCAGAGGAGAGAATCGGGTAGCTCTTACTTTCTTTATTCTTTTGTAGAAGATTTTTTTTTTTTATTGGCAAACCAATTGATTCACATCTGCACGCCTCTCTGTATTTTAATGCGCTCTTTTCACGGCTGAGAAAGGTCTCGGCATCATGTTAATAAGAAAAAAAAGACATTTTAAACTATAAAATTGTAAATCTGGCTCTAATCTGCATATTCACTAAATGAATTTTTTTTGACCTAAAGGTTTGTGTTGAAGAAAAATTTCCATTAGAATCCATCAATCATGGACTGGGGAACCGAGGTAAGGTCACATAATATCACATTATAAATGTTATATTCACTCCGGACAATCACAGCTTCAAGTATTATTATAAAATAAAAATAAAAAATCACCATCGCGGAGTACTGGAAACATTACAGAGTCTCCGCCAGTTGCTGATTAGCGATACAGCCCATAACGGTGTGTGAATCTCCTGTACCATTGCTAGTATGTCATAACTCAGCAACATCACTTCATTTATGTGGATTTTATGTAGTAAATTGCTGTCATTCCTGTGTGAGTGGAAGATGAAAAAAGCAAAGGCCATAAATTCCTGTACGAGGAAGTAGTAGTGTCCAGAAAATGACATCACTTCCTGCACGAGGAATAAGTAGTGGCCAGAAAATGACATTACTTCCTGTACATGGTAAAAGCAGTGGCGAGAACATGACATCACTTCCTATACATGGTAAAAGCAGTGGCCAGAAAATGACACCACTTCCTGTACATGGTAAAAGCAGAGGCCAGAAAATGACATCACTTCCTGTACATGGTAAAAGCAGTGGCCAGAAAATGACACCACTTCCTGTAAATGGTAAAAGCAGTGGCCAGAAAATGACATCACTTCCTGTACATGGTAAAAGCAGTGGCCAGAAAATGACACCACTTCCTGTATGTGGAATTCCAGTTCAATAAGCCTTGTGCTTTAATCAAATACAGACATTCCTCCCTTACTGACCAGGCTCTGTTCCTACGAACCGGTCGTAGAACGAATTGGTCGGCAATTGAGGAATTAAGGGATTTCCTTGCTCTGGTGTGCATTTCTGTGTTCAGGGACATTTCCCAGTCGTGGGAATTAGAGGGATTCCCTGATCTGCTGCATTCGTCTATGTTCAGGGAAATTTCCCCGAACATAGACAAACGCACCAGAGCAGGGAATCCCTCAAATTCCCACGATGGCTCGCACTTACCACCCTGCGAGAGAGCTGGTCGTAAGTGCGAGCCGTTGTAAAACAGGAAGGTCACAAAACAAGGAACACCCGTATAACTATTCCCATTACCTGTACAAGCTTCATTGCCTGTTACACCCTGAACTCACTCTAATCGTTGTTTTATTACCTTTACAGCCCACGCTCAAATCATTCAATTTTATTTATTTGCAATTGTAGCAAGTGTGAAGGATAAAGTCCGTACCTGTAAATGCACACAAGTACATGCACGTGGAGTCAGAGTTTCACAGGCGTCACAATGTAGGATGAAGCCAAAAAAATATTTATTGGGGATCAAAAAGGTACAACGTTTCAGCCGTGAGGCCTTAATCGCGGCTGAAACATTATACCTTTGTCGCTTTTGATCCTCAATAGATATTTTTTGCCTTCACCCTATGTTGTGATGCCTGTGGACTCTATCTGAGATCATTGTGGCCATTAACTGTGACTTGTGCTCCAATACACCCGTCATACGCTCGCCATGCACAGGATATTGGGGCAGATCCCCTGTAGGTTGATGTAATGTGTGACCAGACAGGGTGTGCGGAATATTATCACAGAATCTAACAGTGAAGGGGTCACAGTGGCTCCGTGTACGACATGTACCCCAAGATAATTATCCCAGGTGTCAGAGGACCCAGATATGAAGTCAGCGTCACACGTTTCATGTATTATCTCCATCCGAGGATCGCGTGTATAGCAGCGCTCATTATGCAGATACACCGTGTGTCTGGTTTTCCCATCCCCAGCTGCAGTCTCCAGAGAAGCCTGTCAGTCTATCCGTATATTGAGTTGATTCAAAGTGATTTATAGGGAACTCAGACACAATAAAAGCTGCCAGTCCCCACAGAGGATCTGTAGTAACAGGGCTTCCAATCTGTCCGGCTCTCTGGGTAAAGGACGTCAGATGAATCAATGTCACGGCTCTTTCCTTCAGGAGAGGAATTCAATGAGTAAAACTGAAGGACATCATCACAACAAACAATGCTACCGTTTCTCCTAAACATTGACAGATTGCTTGTGGAGAACCCCCAGGGACTGCAGTGCACTGCATTAGTTATGGTGTCCCTTTAATACTCGGATATAACAGTAAGACACAGCAATGTATGGGGGTAATAGTAAAGGACAACTTTCAATTTTTTAATATAATAATCATCTGATTACGTTTTGAAAGAATTTTTTATATTTGTAAATGAAGCATTTGAAAAAAAAAAGGATTCTCCAGCTATATACACACACCTTGCGTCGGACATCGTTTGTCTATGGTCTTCCCAGCTTCACTCTCCCCAAAGAAATGTCAGTCTTCAAACACTGTTCGACCCAAGGTGCATCGTATACTAGAGGTAGGAAGGAGTTTCTAAGTTTTTTTTTTTTTAAATTTACTTCATTTGGAAAAAAAAAATATTTTAATATTTGATAAAATATCAGGATTATTATCAGGAAGTTAAGACATATACAGGGAGTGCAGAATTATTAGGCAAATGAGTATTTTGACCACATCATCCTCTTTATGCATGTTGTCTTACTCCAAGCTGTATAGGCTCGAAAGCCTACTACCAATTAAGCATATTAGGTGATGTGCATCTCTGTAATGAGAAGGGGTGTGGTCTAATGACATCAACACCCTATATCAGGTGTGCATAATTATTAGGCAACTTCCTTTCCTTTGGCAAAATGGGTCAAAAGAAGGACTTGACAGGCTCAGAAAAGTCAAAAATAGTGAGATATCTTGCAGAGGGATGCAGCACTCTTAAAATTGCAAAGCTTCTGAAGCGTGATCATCGAACAATCAAGCGTTTCATTCAAAATAGTCAACAGGGTCGCAAGAAGCGTGTGGAAAAACCAAGGCGCAAAATAACTGCCCATGAACTGAGAAAAGTCAAGCGTGCAGCTGCCACGATGCCACTTGCCACCAGTTTGGCCATATTTCAGAGCTGCAACATCACTGGAGTGCCCAAAAGCACAAGGTGTGCAATACTCAGAGACATGGCCAAGGTAAGAAAGGCTGAAAGACGACCACCACTGAACAAGACACACAAGCTGAAACGTCAAGACTGGGCCAAGAAATATCTCAAGACTGATTTTTCTAAGGTTTTATGGACTGATGAAATGAGAGTGAGTCTTGATGGGCCAGATGGATGGGCCCGTGGCTGGATTGGTAAAGGGCAGAGAGCTCCAGTCCGACTCAGACGCCAGCAAGGTGGAGGTGGAGTACTGGTTTGGGCTGGTATCATCAAAGATGAGCTTGTGGGGCCTTTTCGGGTTGAGGATGGAGTCAAGCTCAACTCCCAGTCCTACTGCCAGTTCCTGGAAGACACCTTCTTCAAGCAGTGGTACAGGAAGAAGTCTGCATCCTTCAAGAAAAACATGATTTTCATGCAGGACAATGCTCCATCACACGCGTCCAAGTACTCCACAGTGTGGCTGGCAAGAAAGGGTATAAAAGAAGAAAATCTAATGACATGGCCTCCTTGTTCACCTGATCTGAACCCCATTGAGAACCTGTGGTCCATCATCAAATGTGAGATTTACAAGGAGGGAAAACAGTACACCTCTCTGAACAGTGTCTGGGAGGCTGTGGTTGCTGCTGCACGCAATGTTGATGGTGAACAGATCAAAACACTGACAGAATCCATGGATGGCAGGCTTTTGAGTGTCCTTGCAAAGAAAGGTGGCTATATTGGTCACTGATTTGTTTTTGTTTTGTTTTTGAATGTCAGAAATGTATATTTGTGAATGTTGAGATGTTATATTGGTTTCACTGGTAATAATAAATAATTGAAATGGGTATATATTTGTTTTTGTTAAGTTGCCTAATAATTATGCACAGTAATAGTCACCTGCACACACAGATATCCCCCTAACATAGCTATAACTAAAAACAAACTAAAAACTACTTCCAAAAATATTCAGCTTTGATATTAATGAGTTTTTTGGGTTCATTGAGAACATGGTTGTTGTTCAATAATAAAATTAATCCTCAAAAATACAACTTGCCTAATAATTCTGCACTCCCTGTATAATACACATCATCTGGATCTGATATGAATACCAGAACGGCGAGTCTGGGAGAGACTGCTGGGGACCAGCTCCAGATAATTAATAGAGAAATGATTACGTCAAACCTGGGACTCTCAGAAAATAAAATAAGACAGTCTGTAGACTGGATGGAGAGCAGGAATATATGAATGAAAATCAAACAATGGTCTTTCACAAAGACGAATTAAACACTCAGGGTGGGTCCAAGTTAAACTCTTCTTTTATTGCAGAAAATATTTTAAAATAAGGAAATCTCCAACATGGGGAGGGGACATAAACAGGTGTGAGGCTAACCACCATTATTATATATATCTGAGACCAACAGTTTAAAGTAGGCATTTATTGATGTCACAGTTACTATCAGCGATGCTTTATATCAAAATCACGTGACAATCAGCGATGCTGTGTATAGAGGCCACGTGACAATCAGCGATGCTGTATATGGAAGGCATGTGACAATCAGCGATGTTGTATATGGAAGGCACATGACAATCAGTGATGCTGTATATCAAGGCCACGTGACAATCAGCAATGCGGTTCATCTGGGCCACATAACTATCAGCAATGCTGTATATCTGGACCACGTGACATTCAGCAATGCTGTATATAGAGGCCACATGAAAATCAGCAATGCTGTATATCTGGGCCACATCACAATCAGCGATGCTGTATACAGAAGCCACGTGACAATCAGCAATGGTGTATACAGAGGCCATGTGACATCCAGCGATGCTGTATATAGTGGCCACGTGACAACCAGTAATGTTTTTTTTAAACAAAACCACGTGACAATCAGCGATGCTGTATATAGGCGCCATGTGACAACCAGTAATGCTGCATATAGGAGCCACGTGACAATCAGCAATTCTGTATATAGAGGCCACATGGGAATCAGCAATGCTGTATATAGAGGCCACATCACAATCAGCGATGCTGTATACAGAAGCCACGTGACTATCAGCAATGGTGTATACAGAGGCCATGTGACATCCAGCGATGCTGTATATGGTGGCCACGTGACAATCAGTAATGCTTTTTTTAAACAAAACCACGTGACAATCAGCGATGCTGTATATAGGCGCCATGTGACAACCAGTAATGCTGCATATAGGAGCCATGTGACGATCAGCAATTCTGTATACAGAGGCCACGTGACAACCAGCGATGCTGAATACACAGGTTATTTCTGCATATGGCGGTGTGATGGCTAAGCATATTGGGAAATGTAGTTCACAAATGTCTGAAGTGCCAACATTGACCATCACTAGTTGTGCAGGTTTTGCTGCAGTTGCTATTGTGTGTCAGTACCCAGTTATAGAAGGTTCTGCTCGATCCCCTGCCCAGCACGGTGCCCAGTACGAAGCCCAGAGAACATGCGAGCTAAGGAGACACAACACGCACAGCATTCCAGGTTTAGCCTTTCGTGTCTGGCTGATAACATCAAAGTCAATGAGTCGTCCTGTTTAATTGTTCCCTTCCAGATGAGGAGATGCCAAGCGTGATCTGGACATATCTTAAGCTGGCCCCGGGGGGAGGTCAGCGCTGCCTGCTGGGGAGACTAAGCCACAATCTGTCACTTCAACCAAACCTTTCCACATGAGGAGTAAACAAAGGATTAACTTACCTGGATGGTCTTATTAGAACGTTTCCTTTTAAAGCTGTACGTCCTGGCAAATAGATCATACATAGCAGGAGGCCTGGAAACGCGAAGGGGAGCGTGCCCAAACATGGAGACACTAACACCCCACCACTGGCTGCCCGATGGAGAGTCAGGATCAGAGGGAACATGTAATTACTGTGTATTAACACCATCCTCTAATATACAGACACTAACACCCCACCACTGGCTGCCGGAGGGGCGAGTCAGGATCCGAGGGGAACATGTAATTACTGTGTATTAACACCATCCTCTAATATACAGACACTAACACCCCACCACTGGCTGCCGGAGGGAGAGTCAGGATCAGAGGGGAACATGTAATTACTGTGTATTAACACCATCCTCTAATATACAGACACTAACACCCCACCACTGGCTGCCGGAGGGGCGAGTCAGGATCAGAGGGAACATGTAATTACTGTGTATTAACACCATCCTCTAATATACAGACACTAACACCCCACCACTGGCTGCCGGAGGGAGAGTCAGGATCAGAGGGAACATGTAATTACTGTGTATTAACACCATCCTCTAATATACAGACACTAACATCCTCTAATATACAGACACTAACACCCCACCACTGGCAGCCGGAGGGAGAGTCAGGATCCGAGGGGAACATGTAATTACTGTGTATTAACACCATCCTCTAATATACAGACACTAACACCCCACCACTGGCTGCGGGAGGGGCGAGTCAGGATCAGAGGGGAACATGTAATTACTGTCTATTAACACCATCCTCTAATATACAGACACTAACACCCCACCACTGGCTGCCGGAGGGAGAGTCAGGATCAGAGGGAACATGTAATTACTGTGTATTAACACCATCCTCTAATATACAGACACTAACACCCCACCACTGGCTGCCGAGGGCGAGTCAGGATCAGAGGGAACATGTAATTACTGTCTATTAACACCATCCTCTAATATACAGACACTAACACCCCACCACTGGCAGCCGGAGGGGCGAGTCAGGATCAGAGGGAACATGTAATTACTGTGTATTAACACCATCCTCTAATATACAGACACTAACACCCCACCACTGGCAGCCGGAGGGAGAGTCAGGATCAGAGGGGAACATGTAATTACTGTCTATTAACACCATCCTCTAATATACAGACACTAACACCCCACCACTGGCAGCCGGAGGGAGAGTCAGGATCCGAGGGGAACATGTAATTACTGTCTATTAACACCATCCTCTAATATACAGACACTAACACCCCACCACTGGCAGCCGGAGGGGCGAGTCAGGATCAGAGGGAACATGTAATTACTGTGTATTAACACCATCCTCTAATATACAGACACTAACACCCCACCACTGGCTGCCGGAGGGGCGAGTCAGGATCCGAGGGGAACATGTAATTACTGTGTATTAACACCATCCTCTAATATACAGACACTAACACCCCACCACTGGCTGCCGGAGGGGCGAGTCAGGATCAGAGGGGAACATGTAATTACTGTGTATTAACTCCATCCTCTAATATACAGACACTAACACCCCACCACTGGCTGCCGGAGGGCGAGTCAGGATCAGAGGGAACATGTAATTACTGTCTATTAACACCATCCTCTAATATACAGACACTAACACCCCACCACTGGCTGCCGGAGGGGCGAGTCAGGATCAGAGGGAACATGTAATTACTGTGTATTAACTCCATCCTCTAATATACAGACACTAACACCCCACCACTGGCTGCCGGAGGGCGAGTCAGGATCAGAGGGGAACATGTAATTACTGTGTATTAACACCATCCTCTAATATACAGACACTAACACCCCACCACTGGCTGCCGGAGGGCGAGTCAGGATCAGAGAACATGTAATTACTGTCTATTAACACCATCCTCTAATATACAGACACTAACACCCCACCACTGGCTGCCGGAGGGAGAGTCAGGATCCGAGGGGAACATGTAATTACTGTGTATTAACACCATCCTCTAATATACAGACACTAACACCCCACCACTGGCTGCCGGAGGGGCGAGTCAGGATCCGAGGGGAACATGTAATTACTGTGTATTAACACCATCCTCTAATATACAGACACTAACACCCCACCACTGGCTGCCGGAGGGGCGAGTCAGGATCCGAGGGGAACATGTAATTACTGTGTATTAACACCATCCTCTAATATACAGACACTAACACCCCACCACTGGCTGCCGGAGGGGCGAGTCAGGATCAGAGGGGAACATGTAATTACTGTCTATTAACACCATCCTCTAATATACAGACACTAACACCCCACCACTGGCTGCCGGAGGGGAGAGTCAGGATCAGAGGGGAACATGTAATTACTGTCTATTAACACCATCCTCTAATATACAGACACTAACACCCCACCACTGGCTGCCGGAGGGAGAGTCAGGATCAGAGGGAACATGTAATTACTGTCTATTAACACCATCCTCTAATATACAGACACTAACACCCCACCACTGGCTGCGGGAAGTCTAACAGAGAAGGGAAGGGAGTTCCAAAGAAGAGGTGCAGCCCTAGAGAAATCTTGGAGGCGAGCAGAGGTGGGAGTACGGACAGAGGATATACGTAGATCTTCTGCAGAGCGCAGGGGCCTCAACGGGACATATTTGTGTATTAGGGAGGATAGGTAGGTTGGAGCAGCATTATGTAGGGACTTGTAAGCAAGCACCAGAATCTTAAATTGTGCCTTTTATTTAACTGGAAGCCAATGTAGGGACTGACAGAGCGGGGAGGTGTGGGAGGTGCGGGCGGACAGGAAAATTAGCCTCACTGCCGCATTCATTATAGATTGCAGCGGTGCAGTCTGGGAACACGTAAGACCACTGAGAAAGGGATTACAGTAGTCAAGGCGAGAGAGAACAATGGCATGGACCAGCACCTTAGCTGCGTCTGGTGTTAAATAGGGGCGAATGCACGCTATGTTTTTGAGAGGGAAGCGACAGGATTTGGCGATCGACTGGACATGAGGGGTGAAGGAGAGGGCGGAGTCAAAGAGAACACCCAGGCAGCGAGTCTGCGAGGTAGAGTTAGAGGGACACAGACAAGGGAGTAGTAACACTTGAGAGAGGAAAGACCAGAAGTTTTGTTTTGGACAGGTTGCGTTTAAGTAAGTGAGCAGCCATCCAATCGGAAATCGTGGAGAGGCAGTCAGAGACACAAGTCAAAATGGGTGGAGAGTGATCAGGAGAGGGCAGGTAGATTTGTGTGTCATCTGTATATAAATGATAATGGAAGCTGTGGCAAACGTAACCTCGCCACAGGCTTTTGGAGGGGCCTGCTGGCCAGCCTCTTGCCAAAACACTATGGCCCCTTTAAAAACTTATGTGATTTATGTACTTTTGTACTCCAGAAAGAGACCGACCGTTAGCTCTAATTCCCTGGTACTGTTTTGGGCATAGGACCATGTGCACGGTCGGTCAAAACTATGACTTCCATGGAAATCCTGAATCGAACCCCTGAACCGATCTGGGTGATTTTTGGATATGTTGGTCCCCCAGACTGGGGCTATCAGGCCTTGTGACTTTTCTGTGCCTGGAGATAATGGAGTTTAGTACAGTTCCTGACTCAATTATCTCTCAGGCACAGGGGAGGGATTATCCTATTTTTTGTGGGAGTGTCCTGGACCTGAGAGCCAATGTCATTACAGTGTGTACTTTGTCATAGACCCCTCTCAGGTCCAGTGAGGAATGCCCCTGGAATGTGTCATGGAAAACCCCTTGCATGGAGACTTGCATATAAGGCCAGTTGTGGCCACCAATAAATCAGTTCCAGTTTACCCTTAACACAGAGCCTCATCTCGTGCTTGTAGGGGAAAGCTATACCAGCTATAATCCCTGCTCTTGGGATTGTGTTTTGGATTGTTATAATCACCAGCTCTTGTAAGAACTACAGAGCTATACCTACTATACTCTCTTGGAGGAGAGGTCTTCTCACTGGATCCAGGAGTTTAGTCCAGGGTTAGAAGGGACGGCGAGACCCCAGCCAAGCTGCTGGCGGTTAAGGGGCTACAGTGCTTATGGTGTCCGATGCAGTGCTTATGGTACTCAGCAACAGCTAGGAAGCAGCGATTGGCGGAGGCACCGAGTTGGGGTGCCAGGCAGTCTGTCACAAAAGCCAAAGGAGCTGGTGAGTTTACTAAGGGAGGCAGTATAGATGGAGAACAGTAGGGGACCAAGGACAGAGGTAGGAGGAGCATCAGCAGAGAGCAGTATCCCGTAGACCAGGATTACGGAGAATGAGAAGAAGCCGCTGATGATCAACAGTGTAAAAGGCAGCAGAAAGATCAAGGACAATTAGATAGAGTAATGGCTGCGAGGATAGAGTAATGGCTGCGAGATTTAGTAGCGATTAAATCATTGGATACATTGGTCACAGCTGTTTCAACAGACTGATGCGCATGGAATCCAGACTGAAGCGGGTGAAGCAGAGAGTTGGATTTGAGGAAGTCGGTCAATCTCGCATGCACAACTCTCTCAAGGATCTTGGAGGCAAATGGCAGTAGCGATATAGGGTGGTACTTGGATGAGAAGTTGTGGTCAAGGTTGGCCTTTTTCAGAATTAGCGTTATGGTTGCATGCTTGAAGGGTGAAATATGCATTGGAAAGGGAGAGATTAATAAAAATTAGTGAGTTGAAGAGACGGAGTGCGGATGAGATACGAGGGACTAGGATCAAGGAAACAGGTGGTGGGGCGGGAGGACCGGAGCAGAGCAGAAACCTCTTCTTCTGTAGTAGGTGTGAATGAGCATAGAGGAGTGGAGTGAGTGGGGTTGGATGATGAATTGGAAGGGGAGGGAGAGAGATTAGAGATCTCTTCCCTGATTGTAGAAATCTTCTCAGTGAAGTGAGTTGCAAAGTTTGAGGCGGACAGGATGGTAGGGAGAGGGGAGCAACAGGGCGAAGGTGAGCATTAAAAGTGTGAAATAGGCATTTGGGTTGTCGGGACAGAGTGCTTATGAGGGTATTGAAGTAATTTACTTTTGCAGAGGAAAGAACCAGTTTAGGAGAGCAGCATACATTTATAGTGGAGGAAGTCCAGTTCCATTTTATTTTACTCTTCGAACAGATTGTCATTTACTGGGATCCATTATCTCATACTCGCATGGCCGGGTCGTTGTATGGAAACAAAGTTTATCTTTTTTTTTTTTTTTTACTCATTGCAGTTGTTTTTACAGTAAATCCTTTAAAACACTGATAACTCAGTTTAATCTTCCTTAGCCCTTGGACCCTCTAACCTTTCTCTCCTGAAATCCCCAGCTGTCGGTACGATTTGCCCAGTCTGTTGCTTGGATGATAAACTCTGGGTATATATTGGGTTTGTGTGTTCCTTATCTCTGATAATTCACCAACTGTTAATGTGTAGGGTTTTTAAAAGTGACCCATCTGCTGGAAATGTTTCAGATCTCCGTCTCCGGAACATGATAAAATGACATTTTCGGTCTCTGATCCCTGGGCTGCTGTAAAATGTCACTTTACTCAGACCGAGAGCTGTAATTAGAGTGTGCAGACTGGTGTCCCCCCCCGCCACTCACGCCTGTGGCAGAGAGTCAGGAGAGATGAAAGTTGTGATGATTCAGTTCTTTCTCCTCTGGTGTCCCTCTGTTTATCGATCAGGGCAGCTGTTTGGGTTCACAGAATGCCCCCCAGCTTCCCTATCACACACCGCTCACACTTCACAAGCTATGTTTAGTATGGAAACCCATAACAGTGGCTGGTGTATGTCACAAAATTGAGGGAATAGTCTAGCACTGCACATCCAGCCAGAGGTCAGGTGTTAGAATGAAATGTAACGTCCATTATACTCTGGTAGGTGAAGAACCTGTCTCTTGTATTCAATCTGGCATTGATTACTTCTCCTGGATTCCATGTCTACCTGGCCCAGAGATTGATACCACGTGTCAGACTATGCCCACGTTGGTCCCTCCGTGTGTGGGTTTCCAAGCTGTACCAGAATATGCATTCATCATACCAGAAACACATACCAAAGCGCTGTACAGTAGCGGGAACATGCCTGATACCTATATTTGTGAATATGAAGAATTACTAACGGTACATTAAATGTATAACTGGTGGGAGCTGCGCTACAATATAATATGTATGTATATATACACACACACACCGTGCTAGCTGAATGGATTGGGTATAATTTACTCTACCTAAAACATAAATGTTCCTTGCCTTTAAACGGGTTGGTTTCTTTTTATTGCAGACTATTATTTTCTGGCTTTAAGTACGATTAAGAGTTTTGGGAGCTCAGCGCAGTCAGACATTGAAAGTCTGCGTATAAAAAGGTTTCCATTCATTAGCAAGCGTGAAATATATTCATGGCAAACATTCCCCATCACGAACGTCAGCCGAGCTCAGATAAAAAGCCCTTCGTACATCAATCACGGAGTGAGAGGATGCATTCTGTCGGATGGCGTCTGGCGCTGAATCCACAATCCTTTCAGTGCTTGTCAATAAATGAAGAATCCTTTCATGCAGGTCTTGGACAGTGAACTTTATTAAATGACGAGGGGTGTACAAGCCCAGGTTTCCGCCACCCTAGATTTTATTGGCGGTTTTGAGATTGTATCTGGTGTTTTGTGATTAGGAAGGTTTTAAAAGAAGGTTATCTGACAGTAGTCTGCATGTACAACTCAGACCAAAGAAGCTGAATGGGAGACATGGCTCTACTCGGCTATACAGGCCTAAAATGTGCAATTGCGGGGTCAGGGAATACACCCGTTGTGTAGTTCTGGGGACAGAATAAATGTTAGTCTGTAACCCCTTCACTGCCCTCATAAAGCATGTGATCCAACCAGGGGTAGCAAGTAAGAGGCTGTGTGTTCGAGTGGTAATGAAAGGGTCTACCACTAATACCAGGCATGTATTTAACGTGTTATTAGCCAGGTAATAGCCCACCCAGCACAGAGATTTAACATTAAATCAAACCAGGCAAGAGTAATGTTTAATCACTCTTTATTTTAGTCTTGTCACATACCATAAAAATAGAAATCTAAAAAACACAACATTTTGAGAATGAACAGAGGGATTTCAGTCAAAATCATTGTATTTAGCAATCACTAGGCAAGGAAACTGATTAAACCTGCTCACTGCGGTTATCACATGCAGCATGTAACTCTGTCCTTCCATCCCCTGTCATACTCTAACATTTATTCTATCACACAACACACTGCTGTAATATAGTGCCCAAGCTGCTCCTCGCTCCTATGCCAGCTGACAGTGGGCACAGAACATGGCCTGCCAACCTGCATAGCTTTACTGCAAGCTCTGAGCTCTGTAATAGTGGAGGGAGGGGGGACAATACCTGCCCCCAAAGTACAGCTAAATATGACCCATCTCACAAAGCATTTCTTTGCAATATTATAAAAACAAACCCTTTTTTCTATCTTTCCCTTTACACACACACACACACACACACACACACACACACACACGAACACACGAACACACACACACACGAACACACACACACCAAGCCCCCATCCCTCCCCTTTAAGTAGTATAGCAGCCTGTATCACGAGTGAAAAGGTATGAGGTTATCCGCCAAGTTCTTATTATAAACCGTACCAAGACCTTAGGGGTTTATTTACTCAGTAATAATTTAAACATTGTATTTGCAAAATAGCCAAAATTAGTTGCAAATCTGGGTTATAATAGACTGGTCAACAAAAAACAAACAAATCTTAACCCTCTAAGTGCTAAAGGGAAGCCGATTCCAATGGCTTCTCAGTGCACTGGGCATAAAGAGTTAATACTCTCCTCTGCAAAAAAAGAACTGCTTAAATATTCTTTGTAAAACATTCCTTATTAATCTGTATTATTACTCTAAGGTGAAATGACAATCCATGTCCCCTACCGCTGAGGATTCCACGGAACATTCAATAACTATCGATGCTTTCAGTCCATTTCCTCGTCTGGCAATGGCCGCTGCTGGGGTGAGCCACTATTAGCGTCACAGGCTGGGCTGTGATTATCTGTAAACAGTTTACCATTATTGGATAGCAGGCGAGTATTTTAATCTATAATCATTAAATACGATATAGCGGAGCTTGTTGAAATGGCTGGGCCATTGTTTGCAGGGAGGACGATCAGCAGATGTTGCAGGGGTCCTCGCCGCTTGGCTTCACTTCGGCTTCCAGAAGCATATTCATCACGGCCTTCGTCAGATAGCTGCAGGTCCCTCGCTTTCCGAGTGGGGGGGTGTTGTAGAAGGCAGTCATGTCATTCTGGGGGGGTGAGGAGGGAGAGGAAAGCTCTAGTTTAGTCAGAGACTATAATCACTGTGTTTGCTATAATCCCAGCCTGCCCCAGGGAGAAACTAATCGTCTGTTTCTCTCTATACACATTGTAAGCTTATTTGGGCACAGCCCTCTTCACCTACTTTTCCCATATTCCAAACAGGTTTTCTGAGAATTACAGGTTTGTGTTATCTACATATTGTACAGCTCTCTATAACATGTTGGTGCTATATAAATAATTGTAATATTGCGTTCCAGTAATAGGAGGCCCAGCAGTGACCTGCTATAATACGGGCTTGCAGTGGTTATGGTGTTCGGAGTAACCCTTTCTGTACATCTCTTTCATAAGATTGTAAATAAATGTAACTTTTTAAAGTCATTGTTGAAGTTTAGAAATTGGTCTCCGCCCCGTGGGCCTTGCCCCCCAAACGAAACGCACACATACATATCTCTCCCTAATCTCCATTAACAGCCTATTTGTACTGTGCTCCCAGTACACGATCTGTTATAAAATGCTATTATTATTGCAGCCAATCACACAGATCTGATAGGGCGACTCTAATTGAACGTGATTTTTATCTCATTACTTGGCTGTGGTTACTGTGACATTGACAGAACGCTCACCCACGGCTCACCTGTTTATCTGCACCATGGTGGCTCTGGTCCTGCGCATAATCATTAAATGCCTCTTTTACCAGTTTGTCTAAATCCACTTTATCCGGGAATTCAAACTCCGGGTTTCTCTCCAGGATAACAGACACAATCATCAGGAGCTGCAACAGGACAAAATAAAACAGAGATTTATCCCTTTCAATACCTATTATCCAGTGACAAGTTACTAGCCTGGTATGTGTGCATGGTTATTGTAGTTCACATATACACACACAAACACAATCTACAGTAGCAGAGTGATAGTCCCATTCCCGCACAGAATATATGAGACAGTGACAATCTCATTCACGCACACAATACAGGAGCAGAGTGACAATCCCATTCCCGCACAGAATATATGAGACAGTGACAATCCCATTCCCGCACACAATATACAGAAGCAGAGTGACAATCCCATCCCTGCACACAATATACAGAAGCAGAGTGACAATCCCATTCCTGCACACAATATACAGTAGCAGAGTGACAATCCCATTCCTGCACACAATATACAGAAGCAGAGTGACAATCCCATTCCTGCACACAATATACAGTAGCAGAGTGACAATCCCATTCCCGCACACAATACAGGAGCATAGTGACAATCCCATTCCCGCACACAATACAGGAGCATAGTGACAATCCCATTCCCGCACACAATACAGGAGCAGAGTGACAATCCCATTCCCGCACACAATATATGAGATGGTGACAATAACACACACACACACACACACACACACATATATATATATTTATTAAAGCAGAGTGACTATTCCATACACACACACACACACACAATATATATGAGCAGAGTGAGTATTACATTCAAATTCTCACACACACACACACACACACACACACAATATATAGGAGCAAAGTAACAATCCCATTCACACACACACACTATATAGGAGCAGAGTGACTATCCCATACACACACACACACAATATATAGGAGCAGAGTGACTATCCCATACACACACACACACACACACACACACACAATATATATAGGAGCAGAGTGAGTATTACATTTACATTCTCTCTCACACACACAATATATAGGTGACTATCCCATACACACACACACACACACACTATATAGGAGCAGTGTGACTAGTACGTTCACATTCTCTCTCACACACACACACACACACACACACACACACAATATATAGGTGACTATCCCATACACACACAAACAATATATAGGAGCAAATTAACAATCCCATTCACACACACAATATACAGGAGCAGAGCGGCAATCCCATACACACAATATAGGTTACTATTGCATTCACACACGATATATAGGAGCAGAGTGACGATCCCTTTCACACACAATATATGGGACGAAGTAACGACAGATGGCATCCATTCCATGCAGTGGCAATGTAGCTGTGTCCTTTTAGGGTTGATCATGCAAAAGAGACCAGAAAGGACCAGCAAATGGACCAGACGTGTGAATGCGGGGCTTCGTATAGAAGCCAGGAAAAGTAACGCCAAATAGGGTAACCCGACTCCAAACCATCGACCAAAAGCACGCTCTCACCCCAGAGACTGCAATAGGAAGAAAACCTAAAAAATACATACAGACAAGCCAACAGGCTCTCATTCGAGAGGCCTACACCGCTGACTCCAACCATGATAGCACTGGAGGCTCGGAGCGAGGAGGCGGCCTCAGAGGACTCTCCAGATGACGGAGAGAGCCTCACCTCGTCTCACGCGGGGGCCCAGCGGGACTCAGAGTCAGACTCATCTCCGGTGACAAAGAGAGACATCAGGGATCTACTGCAGGAGATGAGGGAGGTGTGGAAAGCAGACCTCAAAGAAACTCGGAAGGAGATGGGGGCCCTCCAGACACGAATCACTGAGGTGGAAGGCAGAGAAGGTGCCAGGGATCACACCAGGCAAGTAACCCAAGACCAAATACAAGACCTCACACAACAGGTCCAAAGTCTCACCAGAATCGTCACGGCGCCGGAAGTGAGACACAGGAAGCGGAATGTCCGTCTTCGAGGCATCCTGGAAACTGTCGGAGGGGATGACCTACTGCCATATGTACAGAGACTGATGGCCAAGATAGGCATTAAAGGAGGCAAGGTCCTAGGCACACTACTTACCACATTCCGAATCTGGAAAGCGGCGGCCGTCCCGAGTGACCCCTCCCCCCCCCACCCTCCACCTGGAAAGGTGACCAGATATCAAACACCCCACACTACGCAACCCCATAAGCCTACAACACAAGGATACATCAATAGACACTTTATGCTGCTTGCTTGATATGCAGTTAGCATGTTTGTCAGTGTTTAGTAAGGCTTACATATCCTTAAACCACCAGTCGATGGCTACGAATAAAAATACGTTCCACACAGGCGATGCCACAGTGAATAACTGACAACCTGTTAACATGTTGATATGTTCTTTTCGATATACTACGATTCCGATGTAATTTTGTTGAGATGTCAAACTCCAATAAAATACAAATTACAAAAAGAGACCAGAAGTGGCGCTGTTTGCACTAGAGATCGGTTACGTATGCAATTTACCGTCACAATCCAGGTTAGTTAGTTAATGTGATTTTATCATTTAAAGCTAGCGCAGTATTAATAATCATTACCTCCACCACGATCTGCCGGTACTCTGGCTGAGCGATGTTCTGTAACATGTCTTCCACGAGCAGCGAGAAGTTCATCTCATACATGGTCATATCGGACAGGGTGGGCTGCTGTTAAAGGAGAGGTTGGATCTTGGTTAGAAACAGAACCATCTGCCACGAGCTGCCTTTACAATGTATGCAGATAATCGATCGCAGCATATCAAGGCCAAACATTCACCGTCCATTTACCTGAGGAAGGAACTTCTCTGCAACAATGATGCCACTAGGTGTTCTCTCCAGAATCTGCCACACTCGGTCGTAGAATCCAGCAGGATTTCGATTCAGAGATCCATCTATCTGCCTTCGGTTCAGCCAACATCTAAGGAAACCAGTTATTATAAATTACAGAGGGATATAGCATGTGGTATGTACAGTGCAGTCTATACCCACTGCAGAAAAACCACCCCATCAAACAATGGCCATGTTTATTCTAGTAGTAGTAGTAGTCTTTTTCGAGATTTTTTTTTTTTTTTTTGGTTCAATAGATACTTTGTTGGCACACAGCAATTCTCATTGTATTTATTGAGCTGGGTCTATTTGTTCCTGTTTTAAATAATAAACTTGGTCTGTTTTCCATAATTCCGACCGCTGTATGTAAATGGAAGCCAGGACCCATTCCAGCCCACGTACAGGACTCACCCATTCCAGCCCACGCACAGCACTCGCCTGCCCCGGCTGCTGTATGTAAATAGCAGCCAGGACCCATTCCAGACCACACACAGCACTCACCTGCCTGACTGCTGAGGCTGCAGTATGTCTAGCAGGAGACATTTTATTTCACTGGGTGACAACTGATAAATATCCTTCCCTGGTTTATCGCCACCACGGATCTGCAGCTCGTAGCGCATGGCGTGGACAATCCACCTGCATGGAGTCACGTTAACATAGAAAGGAATGATGTATTTTACTAATATATTCACAGTCAATTTCACAAATTTAATATATCTTAACAGAAAGTCTATATAGTGGAAAGCAGTACTGAAGTGAAAAATATATAAAGATCTATCTATACTGGATGACTATATACAGGAAACAGCTATATCAAACGATAAATACATCTTTACCTACGGCTTGGAGATACCGGAATGGTCTGTACTGGCAGGATACATACATCCTTCATATAAACCGCTGAGTGGTCACACTAGAAATACAACCACTGTTACGGTGCACTGAGAAGGTGTGATCGTAACTGGGTGCTCAACACTGGAAGAGCCTCAATACACTAAGAATTTTTATGGTAACTTGATGAATCAGGAGCCACTCGTTCTGGTCTAGTGAAGGTTGGGCCCCAGTTCTTCCAACGTCTCTCACTGATGATGCTGGTGTGTAGGGAGGAGCGGCTAAGTAGTGGTTCGTGGTGACATAGTAGGACCCAAGAATGGCTTGTGAAGGGAACTTAGCAGGAAGAAAGTAATACCGGACAGAGGAGCGTGGCTAACATGCAGAATGACTAAAATATACAAAACTGTGAATGCTTAAAAAATGCAGAAATAGTTTGGTGCCCAGTGTGAGTCTGATTGTAGAATTGGAAATTAGGGGATAAAATATGCACTGCAGGTATTTGTGGCCAGTCACCTCTTAAGCTCCCATCTCAACTAGAATGTGCCGGTCAGCCACCTGATGTATTCCAATAAGAACAGCCAATCACTGATCAATAAAGAGGCTTAAAATTAAACATATCTTGGTGGAGAGTGCAATAGAAAACCTACCAACCAGGAAAACTGGCCGTCATATAAAAATACACAACGGTGACCATGTGTATTTCCTATATTTATACCCCATAGCTTTCAGAAATACCTTGTAAAAGTTACAGTGAGTTAATGGGCGAGGGATTGGCACTGCGTCTCGTACACAGTATGAATGAAATGTTTTACTAAAAGCTGGAGAGATCAGGGATCGGACAGCTTTCATATCTTACTGCTACATTTTGGGAATGTATATGGTTGAGATGGCAAAGCGAGTGTGTATGGGATGATTTATAAAATCACATTAGGAATCTGCTGCCAGATGATGTCACAGTAATATTCCTTGTGACCAGTTTATTTGGAGAGGGCGGGAAACCAACTCACCCGACGCGTATTTTTAACATGCCGCTGAAGAGCTCCGGTGTGTTTGAAATGATCCAGCCAATATGGATGACAAGTTCTTGTTGCAGGACGGCCTCTCGCTCGTCGTATGGGCTGTACTTACTATAAATTATATCTTTAATCACCCCGGGGGACAGGGGATTGGAAATAACTGCTTCTTCATGTCCAAAAATGCCCAGCGTCACCTAAAGATGGAGAGGTTTAGTGTACGAGGCATTGTATGGCAGGATCACAGCGAGGAGGAAATGAGCAGAACGCATGCGGTTAGATGGCTAAGCAGCATGCGCGGCAGGTGTCAGTGAGAGGCAATGCAAATTACTGGACAGGTAGAGCTAGCTGGACTACTGCAGGTAACACAGTGTATCAGCTTAATGAGATACATTAAGCCAGAGGGAAAATGGGTCGACTATTTAAAAAGGCTATAACAGCCTCGGGATGGATATTTCTAATAAGTGTGGTTTGCTTTCATGTATACGCTTGCTTTGTGCGCATGCACCATTTTCTTATAGTTATTACAAACCTCTACACACTGTTGCCTTTTATTTTCTGTAATGCACCAAAACAATCTTTCTGCTACTTTTTATTATTTATTTTTTTTCCCTGATTTAACCACAAACAACTGAAAGAAACAAAAAACCTGCAAGAATAGAGGACTAAAGACTACCAATTATTAGGATAAAAAGCAGTGAACGCTCTTTGCAGGTCACCGTGAACTCGCCAATCTAACAGAGGTTGAAAAATTTATCGGAAAGAAAAGGCACCTTTTTTTCATATATCTTGGAAGCAACAAATTTGTGAAAAGACAGAAATTGTCCAGATCAGAATAATTTGGTGCTAGAAGGAAAAGCTCCAGAAAAACATCAAAAGTGAACGTGAATCTTATTTTATTTATTATTTGAACACATACGGATTATACAGTGTGTAAATTAACAGCAGGTTGTCCTGTTAATACATCTGCCTTTGTCATCATACTAATGTGTAATATCCCATTTTGTCCACCCACATAATATGCGATTTAAAGGGAATATAAAGGTGTGTGCTCTGTATAATAATCACAGCTAGTCTAATCTCATTTCCTAACACATCACAGCCCTAACTCTTTCAGAATCAGTGGGGGCGCCGCTAAAAGGGGTACAGGTACAGATAGAGCTTACCCTCTGTATCTCGGCCACTTACCTGCTTCCCCTGAACTAAGACATTAGTTATAGACGGAGCCAGGCTATCGACAGTTTTATACAACAGACTGGCAGCAAGACGCACAACAGACCTGGGGGCAGAAAACAGACAAGTGCCACTTCTAGATGCCACATAAACAAAACATTAGACTTAGCAGACACAGCCCTCGTCCACTGCAGCTGGAGACAGACAGTGTTTTATCATAAACAGACATTAAAGAAAGGCATTTCACCAGTCATGTGCTCCATAAAGCTTTCTACTGTTTGCACATAATTAGGCTACGAGAAGCATTACTTTCTATTAAAATAATCCATCATGCTAACTCTCCGCACGTGGAAATTAATGCCGATTTCTGAGATGCTAGTTTAAGAAAATCTTGGTTCCTCAACGAAGACAGATACAAGGACACAGGAAGTGCTGGGGTCACTTCCTCCCAACAGCCTTAGGAAGGGCTGGCCGAGTGTAATGGGAGTAGCAATACTATAAAAGACATAGATCTGCAAAAAGTGAAACCATTTAATACTATATTAAAGCAACACAGAAACAAACTATACTCCTAATTACTGTGCGTGTCAAAAGCAGCTAGTGCTCTGTCATAAAACAATCCCAGGACGGAGGTAGATGTATCTCCTAGCAGGGGCTCTCATGAGAATCCCTGTTTTCTAGCGATCTCTGTATCTCTCTGACACTTTGTTCAATGTCTGTGCACCTGTCCGACGCGTTTCATGAGATTGATTCCTCACGGATTATTGTCTTTGTTATTTTAACTTAAACCAGTAAGGACTTTCCAGAGTCCTATCCCTGTATGCTTTCAGTGAAGCTGCAGGATAGCACTGTTTACTTATTCATTAGGGATTAGTGTGAGTGATTCCTGCCTATAGACAGAGGAATGATTAGTAGGGTGCACTTACCTGTGTGACAAGCTGTGCATTGAGTTAATAAGGTGACCACTCTGCTGACAAACAGGATTAAAAGCCCACGGACTGTGACAGGTGGGGCTGCCAGGACATGAAAAGTGCTGCTGTGCAGTAGGGCGCAACAGAGAAATTAATCAAAGTAGATCCGTCTGGGTTCCTGCTATAGGGACACACAATTCCAGCCAGGCAGCATATACATGTATTATATAATACGGGCAGCTCTTTTCATGTCCTACCCATCAGTTGAAAGCCATGGTGCTTATACTACATCAGATCCTTTAATCTTCTAACATGCAGTACAGCAAACACAGAAATAATGCATTGTCCTGTCCACAGAGACTAGCAGGTCCCACGGCAATAGCCAGGGTTTAATGATAGAATGCATTGTCCTGTCCACAGAGACTAGCAGGTCCCACGGCTATAGCCAGGGTTTAATGATAGAATGCATTGTCTTGTCCACAGAGACTAGCAGGTCCCACGGCTATAGCCAGGGTTTAATAATAGAATGCATTGTCTAGTCCACTGAGACTAGCAGGTTCCACGGCTACAGCCAGGGTTTTAGTAAAAGAATGCATTGTCATGTCCACTGAGACTAGCAGGTCCCACGGCTACAGCCATGGTTTAATAATAGAATGCATTGTCCTGTCCACTGAGACCAGCAGGTCCCACGGCTACAGCCATGGTTTAATAATAGAATGCATTGTCCTGTCCACTGAGACCAGCAGGTCCCACGGCTACAGCCATGGTTTAATAATAGAATGCATTGTCCTGTCCACGGAGACTAGCAGGTCTCACGGCTATAGCCAGGGTTTAATAATAGAATGCATTGTCCTGTCCACTGAGACTAGCAGGTCCCACAGCCCGATATATACTGATTCACTATACATGCCTCTCTCTGCATGATTTTTGCCCTTATACCCCCTCCCCCCAGGTGTGCTGCCACAGTGAACAGGACTTGCCCAAGTCAGTGCCCAGCGCCAGCTGTCAGAGCAATGCCCAGTTTGCACAGAGCTGATGTTTTACCTGCTTCCCATGTACCACCATGGTGGTGATGTGCGGGGCTATAGAGGAAGCTAATTTCTGCATTAATGCTGCGGTGTAACGGACCACGAACCTGGGAGTATGACATCATAAGACAGGGTCAGGCACGTCTCATCGTCTTTACAGCAAAGCGGTCTATTTATTTAATTTTGCTGGGAGAAGATTTAAAGCTGGGTGCGCCATGATTGGCCTACCCCAATGGGATCTCACCCAGCCAGGGTGGACAAAGACAGACATATTGGGGGTTCCACAATCACCTTCATTAATGAGGTTCTGACACCAAATACTGATGATATTAAAAACAAATTTCAGAATTTAGGTAAACGGTGCTGATTTTCAAAAGCGCTCCAGCTCCGAGCTAGTCACAATTTGGGGTTCAATAATTGATGGTTTATGAATATGAACCCAGCTGTCTCCCTATATTATATATATTAGTTTACAATGAAAGAGTTATTTTCGTTTAGCTCACATTAAAGGTACAGATTACACAGCCCACAGCAGAGATGGCTAACCATCTCCCATTAAGCCACCATCATAAATACAGTCAAATAGTTCATGTACAGGTTCCGCCACATTGGCCTAGAGCAGGGTTTCACAGCTCAGTCCCTCAAGGCATGCCAGACATCTAGGTTTAAACCTGCAAAAACAGATTTGTAAATGTGTAAACCCCGGGGTCTGGATTGGGAACATGGGAATTCTGTGTCACCCCCTTTGAGAGCTCCTAACAGGGATTTCCTGATCGCACTAGGCAGCCTCTGACCTAATACTGGACACATCACAAGAAATCAAACATTCTCTCCATGCTATTAGATATCCTCACTGCTGCTCTATTTTATTACTGGCAGACACACTTCAGGTATATGTGTACCAGCAAGCAAACCTGTATGCTATTCAATTAAAGACACGTAGGTAAGTCCGCTCTGTGTGCTGTAGGTGATCAGTCATTTTCTGGTAGTTGTCACCACAGGAGGAGCAGGAACTTACTACAAGAAAAACACTAACCAGAGGTTTGCTCTTTTTTTTTTTTTATCTGAATGCATTATCTTTCTGTTGTATGAATGTCAAATCCACATTGGAGTGTGCCTTAGAACATGCCATTAAGGTGTTTAATGACAATATAAGTGTTCTGAATTCTGCAATCAGTGGGGCAGAGATAGACTGTGTTGTAGGTGGAATTTGAGCGCTGCTCACCGGGTCCGTAAAGCCACAGAATGTGGATACATCAGTCTGATACGTAATGGTACATACATGATGCATGTTAGCATGGAATAACCTAGCTCTAATTAAACCCACATCCTGACTGCATTCTGCACGCCATGGTTGGCATGTTCTCTTAATTCGCAGCGTTAGCAGCGTGGTGTACAGGTCATGAAATCTCATGGTTCAGATAAAAATCCATTATTACTCTCACATAACTGACTGGTTAGAATATCGGTCTATTCAATAAACTGTGAGCTGCAGGGACTCGAGAATGGAATTTAGATTAAATTATCAGAGATATGCATAAAGTGAAGTGGCAAACGCTAAAATCCATAGATCCTCCAGGCCAAGGTGGACCATTCCCAACGTATCATAATGAAGAAAGTTGGACCGGGATCATGTAGACAGTGTTTAGAATACTTGTGAAAACAATAATAAGTTTTGGCTCCCACAGAAGCCTTTTTCAAGCTTGTATGGTTTATCCAATCAAATCTGCCTAAACACCATCTATATGTGCCTGGTCCAACTTGATTACAAAATTATAAGAGTTGGGGTGACAAAATCCCCCAAATTATACCAGAAATGTATGTGGTTTCAGAAGTCAGACCTACTCAGAAAACCTCTGCCTCGTTACCCTGCCCCAGGGTGCTAGAAAAGTCTATCCTTTCCCGTTTAACACAGCATCCCTGTCTACAGGATTATTTTAATCTCTGACATTATGACATCATTGAACAGATAAACTCCTGAGGGCAGCACTGTTCATTCCCTGCCAATCACCGTTAAGTTGTGTATTTAGGAAACCTAATGCTTGATCGAACATATCTACTGAACTTCTGAGTCCTTCTCCTACTCCGAGAACTAGCAGATTACATGATGCCAGCTGCCTGGGGCTACAAAGAGTGGGACACGCAGTTTCCTTCATCAATATCTATTGATATGAAAGACAGGAGCAGGTGTGTTACTCACCATAGTTTATTGGTTCCGGCCTTTCGATAGATCCTCTCCATGAAATCAGACACAGTACCTGGAATGAGAAAGGAGTCACAGGTTTTAGGACAAGGCAAGTCTTTATGAAGGGAGAGTTGCCAAATCTACCACATATCACGTCATCTTGGCAGTACATCAAAAGGTGCTCCCCTGCAGGCTGTTGCATTCACTTGTCAAATCAACTAATCAATCAAATGGAATGGTGTTAAAGATGTTAGGGCATCACTTTACATTAACTGCCCAACACCAATAATTATTGTGTGTGCTGGAAAACATGGCGGATCTGGTAAGCATAGAATAGATACAGCTATTTTATTTGTACGGCATTAAGAGATACATGGCCATTGCGCTATAACTGCCTAGGAAGCGGACAATATTGTTATAGGCGTGATGGGTCGGGCCAGTCTGAGACACATAGGGGAACCACAGCTTGGTCAGTGGTGGGCACATTAACCCTTCCACCACCAGAGGAGAGTTACCCCTGCATGGCTGCCTTAGATAAAAGCAGTTCTGGTTATTAAGTTATGATTTCCTGACACCTTTCCTACAGACATCTCTCACCTCTTTTAATTAGCCAAAGCACACTTTGCTCTTTAGAATTTGAGATTTTTTCACCCCACCAAAACAAATTGCTCCGTCGCTGGTGAAATGATAAGAAAACTGCGCTGTATACAGGTGTTTAGTGATCCGTGGAATTGTAGCTTTAACCCCTGCTCTGCCAGAGACCCGGACTGTATCAAAACATGGTGTTAAAAATGGAGTTCAACCCTTCCCATGCTACACATACCTAGTTATTGAAAAGACTGGAGGCAAGGCTTCTAGAGAAGAAATGTTTATATGATCCTGCCACGGGAAATTAACATTTATGGAGCATTTAGTGTTATTCTGGATTTTTAAAAATGACCTGGCCATCCAGGGCTTGTGGACGCCAACATCAGGACATTGTTCACAGTAATACAGAGAATTAGACCGAACGTAGA
This sequence comes from Pelobates cultripes, assembly GCA_933207985.1. Taxonomy (NCBI): domain Eukaryota; kingdom Metazoa; phylum Chordata; class Amphibia; order Anura; family Pelobatidae; genus Pelobates; species Pelobates cultripes. The sequence continues at coordinate 3,738,040 of OW240923.1, read as the reverse complement.
CTAATTTTCAACCAAACAACTGATATCTAAACCCAAATCAAGGAAATTCACAATTAACTTCTCAAACTTGCTACTCAATGATGGAAATCCGGTTGGATTAGCTAACTAATTAATCCAATACATTTGTTATTTAAGCTGAATTTGCTGATGGGGCTTGCGGTAAGTAGAGCACATTGTAGAGGTGTTCGTTCCATTGCGCTCCACACGCCGTACAAGCAATGCCGGAGATGAGAGATGTTTTAGCACTCACCCTCCTTGGTTATAAAGTGAGGACCTTCTCGTTTCAGCAGAATACTGACCAGGACAGCCTGGGTTGCCAAGCTGGTGCAATCCTGTGGAAAGAAAACATACATATATGAAATGATCTGACTCCCCAAACTGCTCGAGGAAATGCAGAAAAACAAACTAAAAAGTTATTTTATAAATTATTTACAGCAAATCCACAGCTTTTATGGTAATCGGGAGAAAAACTAAATTCTAACTATCTTTGTTATCGGCAGAAATGACAGTCATTGGACTTGTGAACAAATCAGTTTCAAATGTGTCAACAGAATCAAATTCCTGTTAATCTACATCTGAACAAATCGATCCGCCTTCTAAGACTCCACAGGTAAATCCCGAACAAATCGATCCGCCTTCTAAGACTCCACAGGTAAATCCCGAACAAATCGATTCGCCTTCTGAGACTCCACAGGTAATTCCCGAACAAATCGATTCGCCTTCTGAGACTCCACAGGTAAATCCCGAACAAATCGATCCGCCTTCTAAGACTCCACAGGTAAATCCCGAACAAATCGATTTGCCTTCTAAGACTCCACAGGTAAATCCCGAAAAAATAGATTCGTTTAGATTTTTTGTAGATTAAAAGGAATTTGATTAATTCGATACAGCTAAAAACTGATTTGTTCACTAGTCTACCGGGCATATATCGTATGTCTCTGCTCATCAGAATTGGTGGAATCTGCCATTAATTACTCTGCTGTAGTTTAATTCATGAAAAGACATGAATGAAACAAATAGTTTGCAGCAGGCTGTCAAACCGCTTGTGTTTTTTGCAGACTGAGCATTACACATGTGCATAGACTGTACAAATCACAGCCTGGAAATTAAGGTGGAACTGGTAGCAGAAAACTCGAGGGATCGCCTTACATTGAGTTTCTGAATAATGTCATAGCTGGGTTTGTGTTTCCAGTCTGCAACGCTGATTTCCGGAGGTTGCTCCATCTCTGCACTGGGAATACTCGACTGCCTGTTAACCTTCGAGTGCTTTGGTACTTCAAGCTCTTCAAAGCTTCGGAATTCCGGAACCCTAGAAGCAAGTATAACGCAGTATTATTTACACATCAACTAGTGACTATTTCAGGCCTGTCGGAGGATGGTGGTGGTTGTAAACCACAGACTGGAAGTTTTTTTTTGCTGTTAAAGGGTCATTCGTTCTGGTGGAGCCAGTTTTGACACTTGAGAACAATTATAGTTTAGACAAAGAGTGTGTCAGGTTAGACATTAGTTTACACATAGATCCTGACTCTGAGCCAATTGTGCAATCATGTCACTTTACCGCACACTAACCAATTCCTACCCTAATTAGCAGTCAGCAAAAATTGTACTTAAACAAAATCTTCATATATTGAACTGAAAAACTAATTTAGCGACTGTCAGTAAACATAAAGAGATTGTAAGGGGTTCATTATAAAACTATAATTAAAATTATAAAGCGGATGGCATTATTTGGGCGCTTACTTGAAGATATTTTAGAGTAGCATTATAAAGCCTTCATGGGGCTTAACACTGATCTAAATGTTTTAGTAATCTGTAAAATGGGGCAGAACTGCAATACTGACTCATTATCAGCCTGTCCAACTCCTTTCACTGTATGCAGCCGGTATGCAGGTTACTACAAGTGACCCGTTACATCTGAATGTATTCGTGTTGAATGAACCTGCGCTAAGTCAACTTACTCTTCTGTGTCTCCAATCCGCAGGAAATCGAGTTGCTCGACCATGGCTCCTGAGATTAGCGTCTGCAAGAGAAGTGAAAACAGCAGGTCAGACAACACCCCAAACCAAACTGGCGATTGTCGAGGCTTGATGTAAACACAGAGTCTCCCATTAAACCTAAACCCTGCTCATCAGAGCTGCTGAGAAGATAAGTATTAACAGACACTACCAGACAAGCAAACAGCATTTTAAATCTCAGCCATGATTCGCGGGTCCACTGCCATACACAGACTTTGTTCACTAAACAGGGAAATGAGGTTAAGTGGGTACAACAACTGAATATCTTACCATTCCTCAAATCACATTGCCCTGTTTAGGCCAATAGTAATCAGATCACCCCAATATCTCTGCACGAACCTCTGATCTGTAACAGCATCCTCCATCCTGGCACTTCATGGGTAAACGCACCCAAAAGTCACATTTAGGAAATAAACACAGGATATAGAGGCGACTGCATGCCATCCATAGGCTGTTAGTGCTATATTAACAGTTTTAACGGTTTTATGTGTCATTTCAGTACGAAGAATAAAGAAAACGATAAGCTTCAAATCTAATAACATCTTTCGATATATCCCACTAAACTGGCTCTGAATGCACGGGGTAATGCTTTCACTTTGTATGTCATTAATAGGAATTTCACAATTTCTACACTACTTTGTGTAGGCAGAAAATGGTTTCTCCTTCGCTGATCTGCTTGCACACAGTGTATAATTTAACCTACTATTGTAAAGAGCTGGTGTTAAATATACTATTATTTCTACACCTTCCTTTTAAACATCTTGTTAAACATTTTATTGAGAGCTAAACACAAATATACTGACCACACAAGAACGATAGCAGAAATCGTAGCTAGACTTTAAAGCACCAACAGACACTGTGGCTCAGTACAATACGGGTTACAAACTCGACTGTTAACTGAAGCTCAATTTGCGCCAATCATTATTACTTTCTAAAAGCTAAAAACCAGATTAATTGGCAAAACGTCAGAAAGTGTGGAGATAAATCAGCAAACTGGACGCATAGAAAGTGAATTTAAAAATGTTCAATTATTTTAATGGCTCTCTATACTTTATTCAGACTCCATCATTAATTTAATGGCGGTGCTGGGAGCTGCAGGATACTGCGACACACAGAGCCAGAGTTTGGGTTTTAAAAAATTGAAATAGGTTTCTTTTGGGAAATTCCACTTGATATATTTACAAGAGAAATGCATAAAAAAAGCAAGAAACATAACAGCGCTCAATAATTTATTTCATGCCTAAAAAATGAACTTCAGCATGAGTGCTTTTGTAGCAGCAGGTGGAATTTAGGGACAAAGGACAAGTAAATCCTTAGTAAGAGACGACACAAATCTCAATGTAACACAGAGCAACAGAAAAGCCGCAGGAAGTAGTAACTAATTATCTTGTCAGATTTCTTCCTTGTGACTGAGACTGCTCTAATAGCAGATTCCTAACAGACAAAGAACCGGGTAACAAACGCATGTAGAGCATGTGAAGGGAGACGGCCTTGTATAACACATTGCAGATACATCATTCTGCGTCTCTACAAAGACACAAAACGTTTCATTAATGGAAGCAGACACTGGAGAGCTGGAATCATTTATGGTGATAAATCTTTAGATCAGGAAACAGCTGATCTTCCATCACATGGTTTTCAAACATACTGTATATGAGGAACGTCACTGATAACCAGGAGCAAGGAAACTGTCCATACAGCCAGCAGGATAGTCACCATGACGACTGCCTGTATCTACCGTCTGACCGCATCCAGCAGGATAGTCACCATGACGACTGCCTGTATCTACCATCTTGCAGCATTCAGCAGGATAGTCACCATGACGACTGCCTGTATCTACTGTCTTACCGCGTTCAGCAGGATAGTCACCATGACGATTGCCTGTATCTACCGTCTGACCGCATCCAGCAGGATAGTCACCATGACGACTGCCTGTATCTACTGTCTTACCGCGTTCAGCAGGATAGTCACCATGACGACTGCCTGTATCTACCGTGTTACGGCATCCAGTAGGATAGTCACCATGACGACTGCCTGTATCTACCGTCTTACGGCGTTCAGTAGGATAGACACCATGACGACTGCCTGTATCTACCGTCTTACCGCTTCTAGCAGGATAGTCACCATGAAGACTGCCTGTATCTACTGTCTTACCGCGTCCAGCAGGATAGTCACCATGACGACTGCCTGTATCTACTGTCTTACCGCTTCTAGCAGGATAGTCACCATGAAGACTGCCTGTATCTACTGTCTTACCGCTTCTAGCAGGATAGTCACCATGACGACTGCCTGTATCTACTGTCTTACCGCTTCTAGCAGGATAGTCACCATGACGACTGCCTGTATCTACTGTCTTACCGCTTCTAGCAGGATAGTCACCATGAAGACTGCCTGTATCTACTGTCTTACCGCGTTCAGCAGGATAGTCACCATGACGATTGCCTGTATGTACCGTCTTACCGCTTCCAGAAGGATAGTCACCATGACGACTGCCTGTATCTACCATCTTACCGTGTCCAGCAGGATAGTCACCATGACGACTGCCTGTATCTACCGTCTTACGGCATCCAGCAGGATAGTCACCATGACGACTGCCTGTATCTACCGTCTGACCGCATCCAGCAGGATAGTCACCATGACGACTGCCTGTATTTACAGTATGACCGTCTCCAGCAGAATAGTCACCATGATGGCTGCCTGTATCTACCGTCTTACGGCGTTCAGCAGGATAGTCACCATGACGACTGCCTGTATCTACCGTCTTACCGCTTCTAGCAGGATAGTCACATTGACGACTGCCTGTATCTACTGTCTTACCGCGTCCAGCAGGATAGTCACCATGACGACTGCCTGTATCTACCGTCTTACGGCGTTCAGTAGGATAGACACCATGACGACTGCCTGTATCTACCGTCTTACCGCTTCTAGCAGGATAGTCACCATGAAGACTGCCTGTATCTACTGTCTTACCGCTTCTAGCAGGATAGTCACCATGACGACTGCCTGTATCTACTGTCTTACCGCTTCTAGCAGGATAGTCACCATGAAGACTGCCTGTATCTACTGTCTTACCGCGTTCAGCAGGATAGTCACCATGACGATTGCCTGTATGTACCGTCTTACCGCTTCCAGAAGGATAGTCACCATGACGACTGCCTGTATCTACCATCTTACCGTGTCCAGCAGGATAGTCACCATGACGACTGCCTGTATCTACCATCTTACGGCATCCAGCAGGATAGTCACCATGACGACTGCCTGTATCTACCGTCTGACCGCATCCAGCAGGATAGTCACCATGACGACTGCCTGTATTTACAGTATGACCGTCTCCAGCAGAATAGTCACCATGATGGCTGCCTGTATCTACCGTCTTACGGCGTTCAGCAGGATAGTCACCATGACGACTGCCTGTATCTACCGTCTTACCGCTTCTAGCAGGATAGTCACCTTGACGACTGCCTGTATCTACTGTCTTACCGCGTCCAGCAGGATAGTCACCATGACGACTGCCTGTATCTACTGTCTTACCGCGTTCAGCAGGATAGTCACCATGACGATTGCCTGTATGTACCGTCTTACCGCTTCCAGAAGGATAGTCACCATGACGACTGCCTGTATCTACAGTCTTACCGCGTCCAGCAAGATAGTCACCATGACGACTGCCTGTATCTACCGTCTTACGGCATCCAGCAGGATAGTCACCATGACGACTGCCTGTATCTACCGTCTGACCGCATCCAGCAGGATAGTCACCATGACGACTGCCTGTATCTACCGTCTGACCGCATCCAGCAGGATAGTCACCACAACGACTGCCTGTATTTACAGTATGACCGTCTCCAGCAGAATAGTCACCATGATGGCTGCCTGTATCTACAGTAAGACCGTCTCCAGCAGGATAGTCACCATGTCGCCTGTCTGCATCTACTATCAGACATCCATGGAACCTGCCGTGTCCAGCAGGATAGTCACCATGGTGACCGCTTGTGTCATTACACCACTAGAGTAACTGGACATTAAATAAACATTATTAAATCAGAGGATGGAATCGAGGTATTACTGTATCTTAATAAAATGTCACATTCTGCATAGAAGACATCCCGGGATCTGCAGTTTGTTCCTTTTTTTATTTTTTTTTGTACATAAATCACGTAAGTCAGTGAGGAACAGAATTTCTGGATAAATAAAGAATAAGTCACGCGTGCAGGTGTAACTACAGCCTGGCACAAATTGACAGATTTCTCTGAGCAGGCAGTGTTTCAAACTGATACACACAACGACCACTGGAGCAGAAGTGGTGATGGTGGTTGGACTAACTCTAAAGGACTAATGAAGTGCTTGTACTGTTGTTGCTTGGGATTTATGGTTACCTATCTTCGTGTCAGAGAGAACGCTATAACTACCACACAGAAGGTAGGGAATGTATGCCTGTCACTAAGTGATATTAAAATAAAGATGAAGAGTTTGGGCCAACTCTCACTCGTTATAAATAAGTTATAAAACTTAAAGGCATAATGATTGTTAAGTAGATAACACACAATCCTAAAATCCTTGTCAATTATTAAGACAGTGATATGGGGAGTCGAGCGTTACACACTTCTCTTGGAAATTGAAAACAAAGGAAGTTCTTAAACTCTGAGAAATAAAACAATGACATACACATATTGCACAAAGTACAGCTTTTTATTACTGATGGGTATTAGCAGAGCCTCTTCACATCTTTGCAAAAAGAACTCTTGTCTAAACTATACGTTGAGACATAAGAATTAGTGAGAGCAGACGACCTCCTAAGAGAAAGTCTTTCTCAATAACTTGCAAACAGCTGCCTGTTTATCTCCATGTTGTAGTGCAGTGACATGATAGAGCATCATGGTATACGCAGTACACAGATATATTGGGTGTCAGGATTAGCCATCATTATAGCAGGATATTGCTTTATGCGCTAGGATCTGTTAAACCTGAGTCACGAAGACCAACACATTAAACGGTTACTCTGCACCCATCAGGGGAACGTTGTATCTTCCTGAATCTGTGTCTGGCGAGGATGGGGAAGCAGTCATTTACTTATAAAATGAAAGGTGTGACGTAAAAAGCTAACTGGTCGTTTAAAGCCGAATGTATAGAACATTGTGTGTCCTCTTCTCTGAGTAATTAGCTGTGGAAATCAAATCACAATGTGTAAATGCCAAAGAAAAAAGGAACGTTTCAAAACGACACCAAGCCACACACTTTCATGAAACAATGTATCTATGCAGACTGAGTGATTATGGTAAATACAGATAATACAACGTATTTAAAGGGCAGAATGAAACTCTATTCTAATGTTGTGTACACCGACCGAATCACTACATCCTGCGTGGGGCGCTATCTGAGCGACAGATTACCATGGTTTTCCTGTATGTTACATGGAATAATAACCCAATGGATTATATAGCGTGTGCCCTGCCACTTGTGGATAAAGGTTTAACAATACCTGCAGTCTGTCCACATGCACCTTCACACCAGCCACAAAGCCATTTTTGAAGGATGCCAGCATGTCCAGGATTGGATTAAAGCGGCTTCCCCTAAGAGGACGACACAGGGAAAGGCATTTAATACAGACGGTTAATGGTTTTACCTCCAGCTTGGCCGATTGGAGCAGAGCACCTACCTGATGTTATCTTCACGTATCAGCACCAGGAATAAAGGGCGCCCGTTCATTTTCCAGTATTGCCTAATGAACTGCAAAGCATTCTGCAAAGACAAACAGCCATCACAATTAGTGTGTACCCTCCAGCAAAAATATGTGTATACACCGACACCCACCGTCCACATGATACAAACTGTTCGAAATCTGTATGTGGTGTTATTCAATTTTAAAACGGACACGAGTTAATTTTCTGTTAACATGAACAAGGGCGGCATATGGCAGAGGCAATAAATGGGGGCAGAAACCAAGGATGGCGGCAGCCGTAACGGTCACAGACTGCGGGGGGCCATAAAGGTCACAGACTGCGGGGCGGCGGCCGTAACGGTCACAGACTGCGGGGCGGCGCCCGTTACGGTCACAGACTGCGGGGCGGCCGTAACGGTCACAGTTTGCGTGGGGGCGCCTGTAACGGTCACAGTTTGCGTGGCGGCGCCCTTAACGGTCACAGACTGCGGGGCGGCCGTAATGGTCACAGACTGCAGCGGCACAGATATACAAAGCAGGTAGATAGGTTGTGGCAGCAGGTAGCTGCATAGGTCACGATTCCCTGAAGTAGCCACCAAGCATTCTTGTGACGAAGTGCCCTTTGCCACTTGTGCCTGGAGAGGACTGCTTGCCCGCCTCTTGCCCTGTGACTATGGCCCCTGGGATGTATTGCCCTTTAAAGACATGATTTGGGCATAATGGATTTGTGTTGTGTTGCTGCTGGCCCTTTAAGAACCATCTGGGGACATACTGTGGAGTTACTGGGTGGCCACCATTTCCTGTATCAGAAGCACATGGTGAGAACAATGGATGGCGGCCATTTTAGCTCACAGACACTGTTTGGACTTTTCAACACGGTGCCATCTTGCCAGTATTTGGTGCACAGAGACATCGTTCAGTGGTTTTGGACTATACAGCAGGGGACACATTATACAGTGATTGTTTTTCATTTAGCCTGTATATGTTCTGCAGAATCTGCATTAAACTGTATTTTCCAAAGTACTGAACGGATCTGGGTGAATTTTAAATGTGACGGACCGCTGGCACTCCGACTGAGTACCTCCGCCAATCGATGCTCCTAGTGCTCGCTGAGGACTCCAAGCACTCCAAATGACACCATCAGCACTGCAGACCCCACTTCCAGCGATGCAACTGCGCCGGGGTCTCTGATGCCTCCACCCACCCTGGACCCAAGGCCAGGATCCAGCTTCCAGTGGGTGAACCTCTCTTTTCCCCAGAGAGCATGAACAGGAACAAGCTCTTAGCAGAACTTAGCGATCATACACTGGGGAGTATAGTGATTATAGCAATCCCCAGAGTGTATTTCTCCAATCCCCCAAACATGAGCCAAGGCTTAATGCTGAACAAGACTGATTTACTGGCACACAGAACTCACAATTTATGCAACACAAAACTCCTCCTCTGGGCCAGGCTAGATAATTGAGTTTCTACAATACACAAAGCTCAATTATCTGCTGGCCAGAAATAATACAGTTTCATAAAACACACAGGGACCCCAAAACATGCAATAACCCCATAAAATATCCTTGGAACCGGGGGATCTGGGTGAACCACATATCCAAAATTCACCCAGATCCGTTCAGTACTTTGGAAAATACAGTTTAATGCAGATTCTGCAGAACATATACAGGCTAAATGAAAAACAATCACTGTATAATGTGTCCTCTGCTGTATAGTCCAAAACCACTGCACGATGTCTCTGTGCACCAAATACTGGCGAGATGGCACCGTGTTAAAAAGTCCAAACAGTGTCTGTGAGTTAAAATGGCCGCCATCCATTGTTCTCACCATGTGCTTCTGATACAGGAAATGGTGGCCACCCAGTAACCCCACAGTATGTCCCCAGATGGTTCTTAAAGCAGCACAACACAAATCCATTATGCCCAAATCATGTCTTTAAAGGGCAATACATCCCAGGGGCCATAGTCACAGGGCAAGAGGCGGGCAAGCAGTCCTCTCCAGGCTCAAGTGGCGAAGGGCACTTCGTCACAATTCTCTTTTAATTTCAAGGAATGTGGCCATTATTTGGAATATAGGGAATATATGTAGGATGTATAGAATATTGTATTATACTGTAATCAGCCCAGGGAGGCACTGAGGAGGCAGTAAATGGGTTAACAGCAGCAGTTATAGGGTCATTCAACTGGAAAATATTCCATCCAACTAACAGATCTCCACAAGACGTGTTCTCATTAGAACGTACATTGATATTAATTTGCATCATTACAGGCTGGCATGCTTTGATTTGTAAATCATATATCAAATTTCACAACAAGAAAGCATTTAAAGACAGTATTTAAAGTCACGCACGCATATTAGCTGTGTGACCAGGATAATGTGTCAATGGATATATAAATACAAAGTGCACAGTATGAAGAAAGTACAGGCATTTCCCGGTTTACGAACTCCCACTTTGCGTTTTCCCGCCTTTACAAACTCTCCCCGGATGTGCCGACATTTTGTTTTGCCGCCGGTTTTTTTCAGCGATCTGTGGATGTGGACCAAGGAGCATGCTTGGGAGCATGGGAAATAATATTTTGTGGCCAGGAGAAGACAATAAGAGAGAAAGGTAAGTGTAAAAAAACGGGTTTGTGTGTGTTTGTGGCTGAGATTGATGTCAGTGTGTGTGTTGGATGGCAGAAGAGACCCCCGAAAACAGGCCTGGAATTATACAGTAATTCATTTCTTCTATCAACATAAAACACACCAGGGCTATTAATGCAAATAATTGTTTGGTTATTACGTACTACTCATGCCTTGACATGATTGTTTGAACAATCTTCCCACCCCTGACTGTACATTCTGATCTCAGACTGTGCAGGGGGTTGCCATTGTTTATTATAATAAGGTCTTCAGGGTTAATCAGACAGGCAGTAAGGATGATGAGACGGCATTTCAGAAGACCTGGGGTTAATATTCATCACTGGCAGTGAAGGGAATAAGATTTTTTTGTTTTATATTGTACTTCATTACTGCTGTACCTGGTGCTATAATGACCTAGGCTACAGAAATGGACCTGTGAGTGTAGTTAGGACCACTTTGTGTTACGGTGTACTCACCTGAAGGTGCTGTGAACTGTAACAACCAACTCAAAGTACACCTGAACCTTTATTAGTGCAGATAGACAGATACATTTGGAAACAGAAATGAAAGCCAACATGTATTTGCTATGCTTTCATCTTGTATTTGTACTTAATAATTAAGGTTCTTATTCAGGAACGGAACCTGTGTTTATTGCATTGCGGTCTATGGGAAATTAGTTCTCACTTTACAAACTAATTGGTTCCAAAGCCTAGTTCATAAAGTCGGGAACTACCTGTATATAATATACAGAGTGAGTTCTATTTCTCTGGAGCTCTGTGATATAATATGCAGAGTGAGTTCTATTTCTCTGGAGCTCTGTGATATAATATACAGAGTGAGTTCTATTTCTCTGGAGCTCTGTGATATAATATACAGAGTGAGTTCTATTTCTCTGGAGCTCTGTGATATAATATGCAGAGTGAGTTCTATTTCTCTGGAGCTCTGTGATATAATATACAGAGTGAGTTCTATTTCTCTGGAGCTCTGTGATATAATATGCAGAGTGAGTTCTATTTCTCTGGAGCTCTGTGATATAATATGCAGAGTGAGTTCTATTTCTCTGGAGCTCTGTGATATAATATACAGAGTGAGTTCTATTTCTCTGGAGCTCTGTGATATAATATGCAGAGTGAGTTCTATTTCTCTGGAGCTCTGTGATATAATATACAGAGTGAGTTCTATTTCTCTGGAGCTCTGTGATATAATATACAAAGTGAGTTCTATTTCTCTTGAGCTCTGTGATATAATATGCAGAGTGAGTTCTATTTCTCTGGAGCTCTGTGATATAATATGCAGAGTGAGTTCTATTTCTCAGAAGCTCTGTGATATAATATACAAAGTGAGTTCTATTTCTCTGGAGCTCTGTGATATAATATACAGAGTGAGTTCTATTTCTCTGGAGCTCTGTGATATAATATGCAGAGTGAGTTCTATTTCTCTGGAGCTCTGTGATATAATATACAGAGTGAGTTCTATTTCTCTGGAGCTCTGTGATATAATATACAAAGTGAGTTCTATTTCTCTTGAGCTCTGTGATATAATATGCAGAGTGAGTTCTATTTCTCTGGAGCTCTGTGATATAATATGCAGAGTGAGTTCTATTTCTCAGAAGCTCTGTGATATAATATACAAAGTGAGTTCTATTTCTCTGGAGCTCTGTGATATAATATACAGAGTGAGTTCTATTTCTCTGGAGCTCTGTGATATAATATGCAGAGTGAGTTCTATTTCTCTGGAGCTCCGTGATATAATATACAAAGTGAGTTCTATTTCTCTGGAGCTCTGTGATATAATATGAAGAGTGAGTTCTATTTCTCTGGAGCTCTGTGATATAATATGCAGAGTGAGTTCTATTTCTCTGGAGCTCTGTGATATAATATGCAGAGTGAGTTCTATTTCTCTGGAGCTCTGATATAATATGCAGAGTGACTTATTTCTGTGGAGCTCTGTGATATAATATGCAGAGTGACTTATTACTGTGGAGCTCTGTGATATATGCAGAGTGACTTATTACTGTGGAGCTCTGTGATATAATACTGTGTTTAATTTCTGTGGAGCTCTGTGATACAATATGAAGATTGACTTATTACTGTGGAGCTCTGTGATATAATATGCAGAGTGACTTATTACTGTTTAATTTCTGTGGAGCTCTGTTATATAGTAGAGTGTGCACTGTGTAAGTGAGTTTTATTTCTGTGGAGCTCTGATATTTACCTGGATGTCATCAATAAGGAGCATCACATCCTGAGACATGTAAAAATCACTTAGATCGAATACTATTGGGTAACAGACAACAGTCTTGCCAAGGATCCTATAAATCTGTTGAAGGAAAACATAAGTTGTTACTCATTGCTGGTTAATACGGAATTTAATGGCGCTTCCCTCATTGAACAGGGTAACCCTTTCATCATTACCAAACACTGATTTAAATAAACGGTGCACAGCTAGAACAAACAGATTATAAAACAGCAGATAGATTTTCAAACCTGAAAATAAAAATCTTGTAAAACTTACATTGCTCATTCGTTAACGTTTTTCAGCTCCCAGACATTCTATATACGGAATACAGTGTCCTTTATCTTGCACTATTTCACACACAGACTGAAATGTTAGTTTAAAAGCAAAAATTGTACTTTATAGGTAAAGACCCCAAAGCCATTACTAGCTGTGAATCTTACTGAAAATGGCATAAGGATGTATAAACAATGCGTGTATGATGCCCACATACAGTAATACAGTTAAACCATACATTGAAAATGTCTATAGCAATCTTTATCAACCTATGCACTGCTAATGTAATGCTTACAGTAAAAATGGTCCATTCACTCCCCCTCCACATTCCTGACTGTTGGAATGGTATAACCCATTGAAACTTCCTGTACTGTTTGAAAGGAAGGGAGAGCTGACATTTTCAGCACCTTTTGCAGGCATTATATTAGTGACTAGTGGCTTCTGGCTGAGACATTCGTTTCTCTTCAGGTTGGTAATCATATCGAGTATAAATGACAGTGAGTGAGGGTTTATGAGCTATTTTTTTCCCCCTGCATAATAAATGAAAAATGTGTCTGCCTGATTTTGGAGTGAAAGGGTTCAATTATAACTGGCCAGGAGAGGAATAGGCTGTATGCATTATCAACCCCTGGATTTGATCTTTAAAGAATGGATGATTTCTGAAAGTTTCAAGTGACTGTTTATTAGTAAAATGGATCCGCTGAGCTCTGAATAGAAGCATAGAGGCCTGTCCAAAATACACCCTTCCAGAACTTAAATGTATTTATCTCTTGATTGTAGGTTTGCAGTATGTTCCCCCAGAAACCAATATGCAATACGAAGGCTTTCTGCACACTTGCCATATTGTACGACACCTTACATTAGCTTTTACTAACCTTAGATGTCCCCAGGCAGCCGATAGGTCTGTCAGGCCTCCCAGACAACCCCAACTTTTCATTTATTCCTAAATGAAGGTATGCCTGCAACAACAAACACAGTATTTTATCACATCATCAGATACAGGCCCAATGGTAAATGGTACTATTTCCCAGCATCAGATACAGGCCCAATGGTAAATGGTACTATATCCCAGCATCAGATACAGCCCCAATGGTAAATGGTACTATATCCCAGCATCAGATACAGGCCCAATGGTAAATGGTACTATATCCCAGCATCAGATACAGGCCCAATGGTAAATGGTACTATATCCCAGCATCAGATACAGGCCCAACGGTAAATGGTACTATATCCCAGCATCAGATACAGGCCCAACGGTAAATGGTACTATATCCCAGCATCAGATACAGGCCCAATGGTAAATGGTACTATATCCCAGCATCAGATACAGGCCCAATGGTAAATGGTACTATATCCCAGCATCAGATACAGGCCCAACGGTAAATGGTACTATATCCCAGCATCAGATACAGGCCCAATGGTAAATGGTACTATATCCCAGCATCAGATACAGGCCCAATGGTAAATGGTACTATATCCCAGCATCAGATACAGGCCCAATGGTAAATGGTACTATATCCCAGCATCAGATACAGGCCCAATGGTAAATGGTACTATATCCCAGCATCAGATACAGGCCCAATGGTAAATGGTACTATATCCCAGCATCAGATACAGGCCCAATGGTAAATGGTACTATATCCCAGCATCAGATACAGGCCCAATGTTAAATGGTACTATATCCCAGCATCAGATACAGGCCCAACGGTAAATGGTACTATATCCCAGCATCAGATACAGGCCCAACGGTAAATGGTACTATATCCCAGCATCAGATACAGGCCCAATGGTAAATGGTACTATATCCCAGCATCAGATACAGGCCCAGTGGTAAATGGTACTATATCCCAGCATCAGATACAGGCCCAATGGTAAATGGTACTATATCCCAGCATCAGATACAGGCCCAATGGTAAATGGTACTATATCCAGCATCAGATACAGGCCAATGGTAAATCCCAGCATCAGATACAGGCCCAATGGTAAATGGTACTATATCCCAGCATCAGATACAGGCCCAATGGTAAATGGTACTGTAGCGGATCGGCAATATTAAATCCCACAAATTCCGCTGGTACAGAAGGTAATCCACAGTCAAGCGCTGAAAAGCAAGGCAATATCCCAAATCCCCCAGTAACCGGACGAAACACAGTTCTGGGAGTCAACTGAGGTCTTTATTCACAGCATCCAGTATTTATGCAAGTCCCCATGCAAGGGGTTTCCATGTTGCCATAGCAAGGGTAACACAGTAGAGGACTACATGGGGGACTTCACATTCTGGGCATTTCTCCCATCAGGCACCGCTGCACGAGAGGGACACTCCCACTGGAATATACCGTTAAGTGGATTATCAATTAATATGCTAATCAATTAATATGTCCTCCCCACATGTTATTTCACACAACTGAAATCAAACTATTTAATAAATGGGATTTAGCACAAAAGTTCTCTCACTGATCCAGATGTTACAAATGAAATGGTTCTGACCACCTGTGAAAAATAGCAGCCGCCACGGGCTGTGAGTCTAGCCTCCGTCATCTCTATAGGCACCTGTGACATATGACAGAAGCCACGGGCAGTGAGTCTAGTCTCCGTCATCTCTATAGGCCCCTGTGATATATGGCAGAAGCCACGGACAGTGAGTCTAGTCTCCGTCATCTCTATAGGCACCTGTGACATATGACAGAAGCCACGGGCAGTGAGTCTAGTCTCCGTCATCTCTATAGGCCCCTGTGATATATGGCAGAAGCCACGGACAGTGAGTCTACTCTCCGTCATCTCTATAGGCACCTGTGACATATGGCAGAAGCCACGGGCAGTGAGTCTAGTCTCCGTCATCTCTATAGGCACCTGTGATATATGGCAGAAGCCACAGGCAGTGAGTCTAGTCTCCGTTATCTCTATAGGCACCTGTGACATATGACAGAAGCCACGGGCAGTGAGTCTAGTCTCCGTCATCTCTATAGGCACCTGTGATATATGGCAGAAGCCACGGGCAGTGAGTCTAGTCTCCGTTATCTCTATAGGCACCTGTGACATATGACAGAAGCCACGGGCAGTGAGTCTAGTCTCCGTCATCTTTATAGGCACCTGTGATATACGGCAGAAAACACAGACAGTGAGTAGTCTCCATCATCTCTATAGGCACCTGTGACATATAGCAGAAGCCACGGGCTGTGAGTCTAGTCTCTGTTATCTCTATAGGCACCTGTGATATATGGCAGAAGCCACGAGCAGTGAGTCTACTGTCCATCATCTCTATAGGCATCTGTGATATATGGCAGAAGCCATGGGTAGTGAGTCTAGTTTCAGTCATCTCTATAGGCACCTGTGATATACAGCAGAAAACACGGACAGTGAGTAGTCTCCATCATCTCTATAGGCACCTGTGATATATGGCAGAAGCCATAGGCAGTGAGTCTAGTCTCCGACATCGCTATAGGCACCTGTGATATACGGGGGCCAGCTAAGCCAATGAATGTAGCAGAACTCCTTTTTGGCTGTCCCATTCCTTTCATTCATTGTTGGCACCGCAGAGATTTTCCTGTGCCTGGGGTACACAAAATTCCATATAACTAGATGTGGCCATACTTTATTCGGTATGAGAATACCAACTTACATGTGAACAACTAAATTCACCATACGAACAAAGTACCGAATGAACCGGACCACCCTGATGTAAAGAATTGATATAATTTACCTCCCTGTACGCACGAACACATCACTATAATCTCTGGGTGATCGGCCTTTCGGCAGCCGAACGCGTGGCGACAGCCATTTCAAATCCGCAAACAGCGGTGTTTGGTCGTCGAGTGTCTGGAACTCAAAATGGACACTCGACTAGCCGAACACCGCTAAGACCTCCAGGGCTTCAGAATACACGGATGGAAACCCACGAACGGCCCGGCGTTCGGTAGGATGAATCCCACGAACTAGGGGATTCATCCGGTTACCGAATGCACTATGGATGGTATAGCAGTTCGGGACTTTTGGGGCACGAATGGAGACCGACCGCAGGGCCAGATTTCATGGAACTATTTTCAGCTACTTTACCCATGCGGTCGGTCAAAACTTTACCTTCCCATAACTCCCGAATCCCTGGTCTGATCTGGGTGATTTTTGGATATGTTTCTCACCCAGATCAGGGCTACCAGGGGGTATCATATTTAAGGGTATATCACCCATATGTGGGGTACATCTGAAAAGTGGGGAAAAGTATGCAATGTATAATTGTGTTAAGTGCTAATCTAAGGGGAGGAGATGTGTGGGAGGTAACGTCGATGGGATTGGATAATGTACTAATTGTGGTGAATCCCTCCCTTGCATGGGAGAATCTCATAAAAGCAGGAATGTTGCCATTAAACTTCAGTTCTACTCCTGATACTGTGTGTCGTCCAGTGATTGGGAAAGTGATGGGATATTATTGGATTGTATTGCTGATTGTGCTGGATATTCTCTTGGATTTATTACTTGTTCCTGCATCC
The DNA here is from genome assembly GCA_933207985.1 of Pelobates cultripes. Lineage (NCBI taxonomy): Eukaryota > Metazoa > Chordata > Amphibia > Anura > Pelobatidae > Pelobates > Pelobates cultripes. The sequence goes on along the minus strand of OW240923.1, from coordinate 3,720,749 downwards.
TCTTAATATATTGGTGGAGTTTAGCTGTGGGAAATCAGCTCTCCGCTACAATGAAAATATGTTATATTATGAACCTCAATGCCGGTGTGCCTCAACCATCACAAGGAACACAGACTGGCCTGTGATAGGCTGAAACAGTAGCATTGATTTCCATCTGGTAATTAATGAAAAGTAACGAGGCAGTTTGTATATCTCCAAGCTCTATGATATGGCCTGTCTCCTATACACGGATTTAGGGTTTATTTTTTTACTACACTGTGATTTTTATTTGCTTGTTTTTTTTCTCTATTAATGGTTAATAGTTTCTACCTCTTGCAAGCTCTGTGAATGTGCAGCAGATCCAGAGCACTGAGACTCTTTATTCATGGATACAGTCTGACAGCTCTCTCTTATCATTAAAATGATCTATATAATCATAGTGCTTGGGGTAGACGTAGAACTAGATGTCCCATGATGCACAGGCCATCCTTACGATTGGGGGTATATGGTTTGGCCGTCCTAGGTGGTATAGTCACAGGCTGTATGAGATTACGTGAATCCTTTCTTTCAGTGCACACCGCCATCTAATTAAACAATGCAGTAATAAATTCTCCGACACAAACTATTGCAAACAGAATGCCCCTGATACAGACATAAATCCTCCTCCCAGTATACTGTTCATAAACAGGCATTAGGAGTTAAAAGGATAGATTAAATGCACTGCTCCAGGGATTAAATTAAATAAAATCGCACTGCCTGTTTATACAGCTTCTCCAAAACCGTGCATTAATGTTAAACCTGTCACCACGATCTGTCTGATGTTTGTGCTTATATTACAGTGAGTGTGTTGCCCGGGAAGCTGTATAATATACCATGAGGGGTACTGTAACGCTGCCTTTTAATGAGAGCAGCTGTAATTATCGGATTACTATAATCAGGTAGGTATTCCATTTTAGTTTTCCGGCACACGGCAGCTACATAGGTAATCTGCTGGAAAGGAAATTTATCAAAAGGTTATTTTTACATCCGGGCATTCTAGTTACCAAGAGGCTGATTGGGTTAATAATCGTATGGAGGCAATGAGAATTCCCCTCGCTCAGTCCTGCAGCACGAAAAATAGTTATTGTGTTAGCATTTAATTAAGTTATCACTAATGAAAATACAGTAAATCAATTACATAATGACCAAATTAGCATGAAGAGAAAGAGATGTCTCATAATTCAGCAATAAGAGCGATTAAGTAATAAGCGAGGCAAAACGCAAAAGTAATCAGAGAGCAGCCGCAGCATCCTGATACGGTAATACAGAGTACCATAGCTTCACCAGCTGCCGAGGACAATGCAAAAGTAATCAGAGCAGCCGCAGCGTCCTGATACGGTAATCCAGACTACCATAGCTTCACCAGCTGCCGAGGACAATGCAAAAGTAATTAGAGAGCAGGTTCAGCATCCTGATACTGTAATACAGAGTACCATAGCTTCACCAGCTGCCGAGGACAATGCAAAAGTAATTAGAGAGCAGGTTCAGCATCCTGATACTGTAATACAGAGTACCATAGCTTCACCAGCTGCCGAGGAGAGCGCTAAAGTAATCTGAGAGCAGCCGCAGCGTCCTGATACTGTAATACAGAGTACCATAGCTTCACCAGCTGCCGAGGAGAGCGCTAAAGTAATCTGAGAGCAGCCGCAGCGTCCTGATACTGTAATACAGAGTAACATAGCTTCACCAGCTGCCGAGGAGAGCGCTAAAGTAATCTGAGAGCAGCCGCAGCGTCCTGATACTGTAATACAGAGTAACATAGCTTCACCAGCTGCCGAGGAGAGCGCTAAAGTAATCTGAGAGCAGCCGCAGCGTCCTGATACTGTAATACAGAGTACCATAGCTTCACCAGCTGCCGAGGAGAGCGCTAAAGTAATCTGAGAGCAGGTTCAGCATCCTGATACTGTAATACAGAGTACCATAGCTTCACCAGCTGCCGAGGAGAGCGCTAAAGTAATCTGAGAGCAGGTTCAGCATCCTGATACTGTAATACAGAGTACCATAGCTTCACCAGCTGCCGAGGAGATCGCTAAAGTAATCTGAGAGCAGCCGCAGCGTCCTGATACTGTAATACAGAGTAACATAGCTTCACCAGCTGCCGAGGACAATGAAAAAGTAATTAGAGAGCAGGTTCAGCATCCTGATACTGTAATACAGAGTACCATAGCTTCACCAGCTGCCAAGGACAACGCAAAAGTAAGCAGAGAAGAGCAGTGTCCTGATATGTAATACAGAGTACCATAGCTTCACCAGCTGCCGAGGACAACGCAAAAGTAGGCAGAGAGCAGGAGCAGTGTCCTGATACTGTAATACTAAGTACCAAAGCTTCACCAGCTGGTGGAGGAGAATGCAAAAGTAGGCAGAGAGCATGCGCGGCGTCCTGATACTGTAATACTAAGTACCAAAGCTTCACCAGCTGCTGAGGAGAACGAAGGAACACACCAGATGTCACACAGTGCTCACTGCAGGTAAACAGACTGCAGCCCTGCGTCGAGATCCACCTCATTTCCTGATCAATAAAACTTATTACTTCATGGATCTTTACCTCCAACCAAGACGTAACAGCGTTCCCAGATTAATACTTATAGTGTTTACAATGGGATTGCATGTTGGTTGGACGAGAGAGTGCAGCATGTAATGGGTGCCCAAATCCATTCTATTCCCTGAATAACGGAGATGATCCGGGTGTTCGGATCATTTCATCAACTTGTTTTAACCAAACCAGACTCAGTCACAACTCTAAACACACTACAGTGTCTTAATCACATCACTTACACTAAACTGATGGGCAGGTCGGTAAATTAAACTGATCTGTGTAATATTAACCCCTTCTGCTCCCCGATGGGATTTACCAAACCATGAACTGTGAGTAACAGACATTGGAATTGCAGGACTTTCAAATACAAACCCCAATCCAAAACCCTCTCTTCAACTCAATGAGATTGCCAGCTCGAGTTTCAGGTATAATATTGACCATTTAATTTCTTAATTCAACAGTCTCGGGATTAGTGAATAAAGTGTAAACTGTCAAGAATTCAAGACAGATTTCAAAATGTATGCCCAAATAACAGAGTTGGGGAAATTCCCTAAATCAGCTGTTTTCAGGTTAACTTTTTGGGGCTAAAATGTGAAATCTGATTCTTGACAGTTCACACATTAGTGAATAACCGTGATGTTAGGTAGTGCCCTTGGAATATATTTTACCCAGTGATGCCATGCGCTGCCATTAGGGGAACGGTAGCACGGCGATAAGGGAGTGCATGGCTGCATTAACCATAAAGCATCTGTTTTCTTTACACACAAATCGCTTCCTCCCCAAAAAGCAGGCCATGCACTATTAAACAGCCACCAAATAGCAGCTATGGTCCAAGTGCCCGAGCAGGCTGCCATCCATCCGACAAATAATGGAAGTCTTGCGTTGTACAGAAGCTATCCATTCTCTTCTGATTGCTCCATTAGAAATCATACAGAGATGGCCTCAATGCTAGCAGTAAACAAAACACTTTTTTCCTCCCTGGAGCTGTAAATCAAACTAGACAGCTGCGCCGTTGTCTTGGCGGAGCTATAAGGGTCTGTTGATGGCAGGGAAACAAGTCAGCCTCTACTGTGACAATCTGCAGATGGAGAGAGTGGCCAAGACTGGGATTTGGCAGAACTAAAGACTGAGGCTGGCACCGTTCACTTTCATTATTACACCGTCTCCCCGGTGTTGTAACCAAGCGCCAACACGGCTATTTAAACAGATCATTGCTCAGTAAACTGGCACAGGTGGCAATGTCTACCTATTTATTCCTTAATGGCACAGTGACAGACATTACAGTCTCTTCCTGTGTATCCCCATTCAGTTGGCACAGCGGTTGTCAAATACAACCCAAGCTTCGCTTTTTGAAATAATAATTTAATTATCAGCCGTCAGTTCGAAGATCATCTTAATGAACAGAAACCATTCCAGCCTCTCAAATCTAATAAAATAGAGGGCAGCCACCTGGCAAGAGGTGTGTGCCAAGTACTGCTGCTGGGTCCTCACGCCATGTCGGCTGTGCATGATATAAAGAGAGAGTGTCCTCTCCATCCATGAAGCTGGCACGGTGTGAGCACTCTCTGGGTAAGAGATATTTAATATAGATATAGTTGGAGAAACCAGCAGCCTCCTGGGGTGTAGGGAAGGGAGCTTCAAGGAGAGGAAGTCTGAACCATGAAGTGTAACATTATAACATTATATTACAGGAAGGAAACACTGTCATGTCATAATTAATACAAGAACAGAGGTTAGGGGAAGGGTTTGGTATACCAGTGACCGATTCAAGGCCGGGAATCTGAAGGAATCTGACGTACAACAGGTATATAAAGGGAGGATACAGTGTTAGCTGTGGTATGGGGTACACCTCTGTTAATATGGGGTACCCAGAAATATACCAGGCACAGCACAGCAATAAATATATAATGAGCTGGGGGAGAAGACAGATGTAGCGTCTTGAGATGTCTTGTGTCTGAAACGTCATGCATAAAATAGGAGTAGGACTATATAGTTTGTCACGGTCAAAATAGAAATAGGTTAAGGAAATGCACGTACAATTATTTTTAACTTTAAATAAGCTCCATTTTATGCATTTGAGCGGTGCAGTCCCTGCTTATTGGAGGTGTGTAAACGTGGCTGAACATTTTGGATGTCATTTCTTAATAAGACACCAGGGAAGGCTCGTGGGTCGCGATGCCCATCACAACATTCTGAATTACCAGGTGTAGGTTATTATAGTTTTACACATTTTATTATATTTTTCATTTGTTGTTTCTTCACAGGAACTATGTGTTTGTTAAGACTTTCCTTTCACTGTACCAGACAAATCTCAGATGTCAGAAAATGCATTTTGTTGTTACATATTTTTGTTTCACTGATGTTTAATGCTTTTGTCCTATGACTCCACTGTTTTGGCTGTTGTTGATTTGTACTGACACTGCTATATTGTACAACTGCCTTATTATTATTATTATTATTATTATTATTACATAAAAAGATATGGTGCACACATGTAAGTGTAAATGAATGGAGATATACTTACACAATCCAGAGCAATATACACATACATACACATGGAAAAAAGCAGTACAGGAAACTCCAGGAAAACTAAGTTATCTTTGATTGGAAATTAAAGACAAATATTAAAACAATAAAAACAATGCCAACAGTAACCACTAACCGGAACCTGTAACGTTCGAATTTTCTTAGTTTGCCAGAAGAACTGTGAAAAAGCCCTTCAGTGGTTACAGTTAGCATTCTTTTAATATTTCTATTTAATTACATCCAATAAATATAGTAAATATTTTCACACTACACTATATGGATGCTTTCTATTCTCCGTTTGACTCATTACATATCCCACCAGATACCAAGTTTGGACCAGAAAATACACCGCCTAACCCTTAAGGAGAGGACCCCAGGCATCTCCAATTCATAAGCAGAGATTGGACCGCTCGGGTGCAAGAAGTGGAGCTTGTTTAAAGAGTTTGTGCATTTCCTTATCCTTTTCTATTATGACAGACTATTAGGCCACCACACAGGACCCACCGGTCACTGCACCCTCTGAATGGCACCACACAGGACCCAGCCGTCACTGCACCCTCTGAATGGCACCACACAGGACCCACCGGTCACTGCACCCTCTGAATGGCACCACACAGGACCCACCGGTCACTGCACCCTCAGAATGCCACCACACTGGATCCACCATCACTGCACCCTCTGAATGGCCCCACACAGGACCCACCATCACTGCACCCTCTGAATGGCCCCACACAGGACCCACCAATCACTGCACCCTCAGAATGCCACCACACTGGACCCACCATCACTGCACCCTCAGAATAGCACCACACATGACCCACCAGTCATTGCACTCTCAGAATGCCACCACATAGGACCCACCCGTCACTGCACCCTCGGAATAGCACCACACAGGACCCACCAATCACTGCACCCTCTGAATGGCCCCACACAGGACCCACCAATCACTGCACCCTCAGAATGCCACCACACTGGACCCACCATCACTGCACCCTCAGAATAGCACCACACATGACCCACCAGTCATTGCACTCTCAGAATGCCACCACATAGGACCCACCCGTCACTGCACCCTCGGAATAGCACCACACAGGACCCACCAATCACTGCACCCTCTGAATGGCCCCACACAGGACCCACCAATCACTGCACCCTCAGAATGCCACCACACTGGACCCACCATCACTGCACCCTCAGAATAGCACCACACATGACCCACCAGTCATTGCACTCTCAGAATGCCACCACATAGGACCCACCCGTCACTGCACCCTCGGAATAGCACCACATAGGACCCACCCGTCACTGCACCCTCGGAATAGCACCACATAGGACCCACCTGTCACTGCACCCTCGGAATAGCACCACATAGGACCCACCTGTCATTGCACCCTCGGAATAGCACCACATAGGACCCACCCGTCACTGCACCCTCGGAATAGCACCACACAGGACCCACCCGTCACTGCACCCTCGGAATAGCACCCCATAGGACCCACCCGTCACTGCACCCTCGGAATAGCACCACACAGGACCCACCATCACTGCACCCTCGGAATAGCACCACACAGGACCCACCATCACTGCAGGACTAATAAATGAGTAGAACCTACCTTGACAAGCTCCTGCTGCGGCCAGATCTGTATCGGCTCCACTTGTTGGGGGGTCTGTGTCTGAATGCCATACGTGTTGAGAAAGACTTGTAGACTGAAAGAAAAACAGTGATTTAGCACAAGGCATGACAGCACATTAAAAATAAACCTCATTACTTCCATCAGAATGTGTTTAGAAAAGCATTTCAAGGTAAAATGAGTGAGATCCATGAGTGCTGTGTGTTTAACTGATGGAACAAGCTCCCCTGTCCTTGTATTCCGCATTCTTAAAATTAAAGCTGCAGCGATTTGTGGAAAAACAAAGACAAAACAGCAGATCTAAGCTCAAACTCTTTGCGGTGTATTCTCACAAGGGACATGTCCCTAGCTGTACAAGTTCTTGTAATTGTAAAAAATTATGAAAAATTATAAAAAAATGATTAGTTTTATAAATATGAAAAATTATTTGTATTAATATGAATATTAATATTGTGATATTATAGGACCACTCCCACAATTTTGATTTAAAGAGATACCAATTTTATCTCTGACCCTAAATCTTATTTATGTTCAATAACTTTATTATTTAAAATTATAAATTTTGACAAGACTCTATATGATATTAACATAGCCAGTGACCATAGAACAATATGTCTGACCGGTGTGTACAGATAGCCATTATATGGCAGTAAGCGAGGAACACTCGTTTTCGGGTCTGTTTCCATCTGCTTTTTATTTTTTTTTAGAAAACCAATTTAACACAAATGGTTAAAAATAGACATACCGTTGACTTTCTGCTATCAGCGCCACGTGCACAACAGTATCATTGTCCACCGGACCCTGCAAACATGGGAATAAATTCATTACTTCTGGAATTATTAGATCCACAGAGAAGGAGACACGGTGCAGTATGGGTATACACGGACAATCGAGATCATCTAGAGCTTGTCAACACGAGAGATCTATAAAGGGAGTCCAACACCAGGCCGCGGGGCTGTAGCCCTCCAATTTATTAGAAAACACAGAGAAGTGTTAAGACAGATTATTACTTAAACAGTAACCTTTATTCATTTTTTTTTTAAAACAATAACAATAATAGTTACTATTGTTCTCTATTTAAAATTAATAAAGGTTACTTTTTACGTAAAAATATATTTCTTACCGCTTTTCTGTGATTTCTGCAAAATCTATAGCACGTAGCATTTCTTGCAGTACACATTCTCCTGTAGTAAACAGACCATGTCTGAATGTTCACTGGGATCACACTGCGCCCACTTATAATATGCTCATTATTAAACTACAATGGGGTCCCCTCAGCCCCTATAAGAAGTTATAAATGATACCATGTGATGCCACGGAGGGTGCAAAATACACAGCTGTCACGTCATAGGAAGAATTATTATGCTGGGCGATCATTACTTAATATATTGTGTTGATTTTATTTTAGGATAAGAATTATGGCCTTAAAATATGGCTTCCCATGTACAGGTTCCTTTCGAAGCACGATTTGGTAGCACTGCCAGCCCTCAATCGGAAATTGGTGCCAGTCGATCTGAACACAGAGGAGGTGAAGCCAATCCCTCGATTTACGCCTACACAGAACTTACATGTTGCCAAGCAACAGCACTAATGCCAGCAAAGGATATTAAACATTGATAGCAGCATGTGAAAAGCAGACTGCATTCTATAATATAAATAAATACAGAACAATCCTCGCTGAAGATGCTACATTAACCCATGGTTGTCTCCACAGGATGAACTTTTTACCCATGGCAGATTACCCCACTTTGACTCAAGTTTCCAATTATTGGCAGCAGGTCTGACCAGAACGGTTAGCACCGCGATAGCAGGTCCAAGGGCCAAGGAGACTATTAACCATCTAAACTAGTTCATTAAACCGAGCAGCACAAGCCCTGCTCTCCCTGCAGTCTGCTAATCAATTTCTGTGCAGGCAAACTAATGGCACATGGACAGCAGGGGAACAATAAATCTTACAGGGACCACGGGAGCCAGGCTGTCACCCATCTTTTGAATGATGCATAACCGGGACTTAGAGAACAAATAGAACTCTTTGCTGCTGTCACAGTGCATTTTCTGCAGAGGACAGAAAACAGACGAGATAATTTATACGTTTTATTAAAGGATAATGCTCTTAGTGAGATCACGCAGTGGAAGTAATAAGTGAAAAAAGAAAAGTAAAAGCGAGCAAAGCTTCACATTCATTGTGACATCTGGAATACTGATTCGAGGGATACTTATTTATATACACTGTGTACATTGTTCGGAATGTTGGACTGCTTCAGCTATCTAGACGTTCTCGTTCCTGTTACAATTAAACTGTAAAACACTCAGGTCTGCATTCCCGACGCGCGGACAGATTCCCATATATTTAGAGTCGCAATGCTGAGAGGGAACACAAGTCAGAGTAAAAGGCAGCCAGCTGGGTTAGAATACAGTCTGAAAGGGACAATAAACCCAACCACGTTCTCCCCAATAACCGCACAGAACGCTAGAGTTTGAAAGCTACGGAGATGTGACAAGAGTTCTATTAAATGAAACCTAAAACACAACCCTTTGCAAAGTACTCCGGAGCCAGGAACACCATATCAAAATAAATTTCCGCCTCTTGTTTTAACCTCTTTCTTGGCAGCGGGATTTCACGTCTTGCTAGACTTGATGAAGTGCTTTTTGTAGTCAGTGCAATCTTTATCCAGTTGATTTGTTTTAGAGGGGGGCTGCGAGAGGCCGAGAGAGAGCAGTACATGTTTGTCACACGCTGTCCATCTAATAACCCAGACTTTTAAAAGGCAAATTACCACAAATCCAAAATGAATGGCGAGAAATTAAAGACCCACATTTCTGTAGTATAAGTACAGCACATTTATTTTGGGTACTGGGATCTGTATTGCCAGGTTAGAATCTCACTGGGTAGGACATGTATCTGGGATCTGTACTGCCAGGTTAGAATCTCACTGGGTAGGACATGTATCTGGGATCTGTACTGCCAGGTTAGAATCTCACTGGGTAGGACATGTATCTGGGATCTGTACTGCCAGGTTAGAATCTCACCGGGTAGGACATGTATCTGGGATCTGTACTGCCAGGTTAGAATCTCACCGGGTAGGACATGTATCTGGGATCTGTACTGCCAGGTTAGAATCTCACTGGGTAGGACATGTATCTGGGATCTGTACTGCCAGGTTAGAATCTCACCGGGTAGGACATGTATCTGGGATCTGTACTGCCAGGTTAGAATCTCACTGGGTAGGACATGTATCTGGGATCTGTACTGCCAGGTTAGAATCTCACTGGGTAGGACATGTATCTGGGATCTGTACTGCCAGGTTAGAATCTCACTGGGTAGGACATGTATCTGGGATCTGTACTGCCAGGTTAGAATCTCACTGGGTAGGACATGTATCTGGGATCTGTACTGCAAGGTTAGAATCTCACCGGGTAGGACATGTATCTGGGATGTGTACGGCCAGGTTAGAATCTCACTGGGTAGGACATGTATCTGGGATCTGTACTGCCATGTTAGAATATCACTGGGTAGGACATGTATCTGGGATCTGTACTGCCAGGTTAGAATCTCACTGGGTAGGACATGTATCTGGGATCTTTCTGACCCTAAATACTAATGTGTATTTCTCTGGAAACATTTGCTAGAATATGTTATTGAATAAAAACATAGCTGGCTGATTGAGGTTATTTATCAAAGAATGGGGCAGAATGATATCTGAGCAAAGCTTTCTAGAATGTGGAGTAGGCACAAAATGAACATTCAAATGTTGACGGGAGACGATCTCCATTGGAATATCATTTCGTGGGAGATTTACATATAGACAGTAATATTTTATGTTCTACTTTCATGGATTTGACACAATTTCCAAACAGACTTAATCCGCTTGCCCTGTCACTCACCGCCGCTGGCAATTCCTCTAGCACTTTCTAAAATTAATCACATTGGAGAAGTGTTTGGGAAGGCCATACAGCAGCAGAGAAGCTCGCATCCTAGAGGTTTCAAGGCCACAATGATCTGCGGAAGCACACCTTAAACATTCTATTCACACAGAAAACGTGGCAAATAAAGAACATACAGAATTAATCAAACCTAACAAGCAGGAGCAGTCACTTTCTCAGATCGCGTAGGTGTCAAATGCCAGGAGGGGGATATTTCTCTCCATACTCACGGGGAGATTGTTAGGGAATTAAGAGTGGGATTCTCACTATTCTGTGTGTTTACTATAAATACGATTTGCATACGATGCTGAAAAGCAGAAGAACATGTAGCTTGTGGAGAATACTATGGAGCACCTGGCACTTTAAATAAGAGAGTTTTAGAACACTGAACAAAGAATCTGCCTCTCTCTCGGTTTCTTAGATCAGTGACCAAGTTTACTATTGCTGCACAATGCCTTTACATGGCTTGATATAAAACACGATACCTGATTTGAGTATCGCATGCTGATATTTCGTTGGTCTTGCAGGGGAACGTAACGATGCAGTGGGTCAATTTCCTTCGGACTTATTAATTCTTCAACTGGAAAACAAAGGAGATGACATTACGAAACCTCTTAGCAGGATGGAAGAGGAACAGAAAATGGCTAAAATGAAGCTTATATTACCAAGCAGCTAGGGTGATGATTAAGACGTTTGAAGCAGTTTTATTAAATAAGTATTCTCTCCATTTAAGGATACATCTGCTCACAGATAATGCTCAGGGGCCGGAAATGTTCTGAAATGTTTTATTACTGGCTGTCGAAGCCAAATGGGGAACATGTGAGGATCTGTGCCATTAAAAATGACATTGTTCTATAAGCTATAGCAAACTCATTTGTGCATAAAATACATTGACTTGTACTGGTTTTAAGTAAGTTTAATTTCCCATTGAAATAAATATTCCAGTTAGTGAAGGCAGTGCATTAACTGCCCTGAATTCCAGTGTAAGGATTCTACCCCAAGGCATTTATTCACTAAACTCTATATTGTAGGAAATCAGCACCAGCTCAGCTATGGTAACAGCATGGTGACTTTATCTTAAATGGTGCCATTTGGAATTCAATTCACTATAATTGTGAGTTTATTTAAAATAAGGTAAGTTTAGTTTAGTAAAGTGCTAAGTGCACAGTCATAACCACAGTGTCCAACATCAACCGTGTAACAGGAAATTCTATTTCTAAATGATTTCCATCACCTTCAAATCAATGTTAATGGAGAACAGACAGTAAGGGAAACACTGAAAATTAGACTAGAAAACTCGTGTATGTGATATCTCAGTTATTTCTTTCATTGAATATTGTAAATTACATTCATTGCACAGAGCTACATATTAGTCTTGATTTAATTTGCCAATCATCCCATGGTTTCAAGGTAAAGTGGCTGGGTGACGTGGCTCTGTAAGCCGTGTCTCAGTACTGAGTGTATAAGGTTTACGCCATACGATGCAGAATTTCATCAGAACAAAAGCAGTCATTTCTGTACATTTTATGCAAACACCTTCTGAATAAAATGCCTGAACGAGGACACTACCTTGACCTTGTCAGTTTAAACCGTAAAATAAAATGATTTGTCTATTTTATTAGGAAAATCAAATGGATGAATCACACGTCTATGAAATTGGAAAACAAAATAGCAAATGTCCAGATAAAGCAGGTTTTGCAAACAAGCACATGCAGCGTAGTTAATAAAAGCGTGGCGTTAATACATAATCCACAGGACGGCCATGGCCCTGAGCTTCAGCCGATCCCGCATGCAGACTTAAAACAAGCTCATTTGATTTGATTTCAGTGCTCGCTTTGTACTTTCCGTAGACGGAGTCAGTGGTACTTTAGCAGAAAATGCAGAGAGAAATAATTTAATTGCAGGTTGGAGTCAGTAAAGACATTTGCTGCAATATGTTTGTTATGATGGAAATTCTGATGGCCAGTGGCCAGGAATGAAAGAGCAGGCAGGACGGGTCAGGCGGACATGCAGTGCGTGTATCCGAGAGTAGGGCTTCATTATTGCATGGATTACTGCCGGCCCCTGGGTTCCGGATTGTTTATACAGTACCAATCGGTGGAGCGCTTTCATTGTTCCTACTGATTTGTAGACTTGCCACTGTTTCTCCAAATTATAAGCCCACTGTATGGATTCTCAGTCTTTAATTCAGGTTCAGCAATTTCACAATCTTTAGGAAACCTAGAAATACATCCCTTAAAGCATAAATCGGGTCCCAGTAGTCTCTCAATGTAGTCTTGTTCCTGTTTCGGTAAACCCTAAAGTTCCAAGATTAGGCAATCCTATTTTTATCATCACGTGGCTAGCATGCCATCAGTCCATAGAGGGTTCCGATGTGCAGGTTGGTGAACTGCCATCTGCTCCTGACTTGGTGTTTAGAAGGAACACTAACTGCACGTCAATCATGGCAAGCCCAGTGTAGCGGAGCGGCAATATTAAATCCCACGAACTCCGCTGGTAAAGAAGGTAATCCACAGTCAAGCACTGAAAAGTAAGGCAATGTCCCAAATCCCCCAGTAACCGGATGAAACACAGTTCTGGGAGTCAACTGAGGTTTTTATTCACAGCATCCAGTATTTATGCAAGTCCCCATGCAAGGGGTTTCTATACTGTCATAGCAGGGGTAATACAGTAGGGGACTACATGGGGGATTAACATTCAGACCTTTTCTCCCATCAGGCACTGCTGCACAAGAGGGATACTCCCACTGGAATACACCGTTAAGTGGATTATCCCTCCGTACAGCAGAACCGACAATTTATATTAAAATACATAACTTTTCGAATACTTGATAGATTTAAACGAATGGACATTCGGTAGATAGCAGGGGTCTGAGTGCACAGTTCGTGAGAATACCGCTCAGATCCCAGCTAAAACAACCGAACGCCACACGAAATACACTTTGCCATAGAGTTCGACCTAAAGTACCAAACACCGATGGGGAACCACATTAACGAAAGACCGGAGCTCCCGAACGGCCTGGAAGTCCAGCGGTGTTTGCGCGGTCGAGTAGCCGTTTTCAGTTCCACGCGCTCTACGACCAAACACTGCTGGTGAGACAAAGGATCCAAGATGGCTGACCGCCATGTGGTCGGTAGCTGAACGGTGGCCACCTAGGAAAGTCTCTAATTACCGATTGCAACATTGTTGCAATCGGTTAACGAGCGCCACACGTCCCTTTGTGTATGGGCTATTAGGGGGTAGCTCACTCGGTTCACGAACAGCCTGTAAGGTTGCTGTTCTTGAAACGAAACACATGAATGCTAGTGACTTTCGGCAGCTAGCACACAAATTCAATGTAACATACAATAATACACAGGGTACAGCCAGGGAATACAAGAAATCATAAGAATAATACATGCAACCCTTTTCTACATATAGTCCATGTTATCACAAGTGGCTAGGTTTGCCACACCCAGTGCTTTAGAAAAGTCTGTATTAGCAACATGATGGACAATTTTCTGATCGTGAAAGGGTTAAAAGCTTTCTCACTCTGTAACGGACAGCTTGTCATTTTAAATTTATAATCCCAAATTACTCGCAGGTAAATAAAACAATAAAAGTGAATTAGACCATTTTCTCTACTAAGGGTCAGGGATTTTCCTGTAATAAATCCTACCACCAAACCACTGCACCCCCGGTATAATAAAGAGATAATCCCGGGCAGGAATCGAAACATTCCTGCAATTCGCAGATTTTTTAATAATCTTGCCGACATGGAACACAGCTTTAGTAAGAAATCCGTGTATTCCTGACATTTTCTGTTGATCTACACTCCGGCTTTTCATATTTCACCAGAGAATGGATAATTTATGGCAAAAGCATAAATCTTGCCAGTTTTACTGCAGCATGTGAAAGCACTGAAGCTGCAATGACACTTGTCTGCTGTTCGCTACACTACAGCGCTGCGCTGTTTACAAAATAACTCTCCTGGTGAAGGATCTCGCAATATACGCTGGTTGAGAGACGTTTATGCTGTCAGGATGAGTGAGCGTTATGGCCGTACATTACGGAGTGCTGATGTACAGGATTATGTCAGCTTGCTCAGTCAACGTGACACTTTACACAACGTACCCTGAGCTGGTCAGCCTGAAAGGTGGTCTCGAGCCTCCGGTGATTTGACACTGACTGAAATTACAGTCCGGAGCGAGTAAGCAGACAGCTCAAACAGCTATTTATTAGTTGATTAAATGCTTAGCAGCTGCAGACAGCTGTCCGCACGCACCTTGGGATAGTTTAGGCTCAATACAGAAGAATTTGAAAATAATAAATGTGAGATGCTCCGTGACCTCAATAAAAACACAGAGCACTCGACATATTAACTCTAATACAATACCGACTGCTTTCATAAAAGGCCTTTATGGAATATCAAATTGACACTATATTCTGTGTTTCCCATCTAAGAGATAGTTAGATTTAGTTACAAGTAGAACACATAAAGGTATGATACTTTTCATTTGGGGTTGTGTTATGATCAGTTAATTAATCCACTGTTTGTGGTGGGGACGGGAGGGTGAGGGGGAGGGGAGGGGGATAATAAATCCCCCCTGGCAGCATCAAAAGGGGGCGGGGGAGATAGTTTGACTCTGCCCATATATTGTCAGACTACATCTCCTATGATTCTCTGCCAGCCTATGGTAAGTGGCTCCTCTATAAGTAAGCAGTTGGACTGATAACAGATCATTAAGCTACTGCAGCAGTAAGGCAACCAATCAGATGGCTACTGAGAATTAAATCCATAACAAAATATATATATATTATATATCACAATACAATACTATAGAGATTCAAGGGATAATTCTGTGCAATACTCCATAGGTTGTGGGTCAGAGCACGGGCTGAGTGTGTCTGTATAATGCTGGCTTTGCACACATTTCACACTAAATGAAGCTTAAAGGCAGCTCATCTGTAGCATTAAGAAATCAATCGAGCGCCTCTGTGAGTGCTTGCAACCAACCCCTGGCACGTAACAAATGTTTCAATAGGTCAGGAGCCTGGACCGAAAAACACTATTAAATGTGGTCCTGGGTGAGGGGGCTCTTTGCACCACAAAGGGACCCCAAAACACAACTTAAAATGGGGGACCCCTTCTTTTTCTGCATTTTCCCTTAGGTCTAAATCACGTCCGATGTGATCACCTTTATTATTGGCTTATTGTTGCCCTGGATTAATGTACACTCCGTTTACAGTCTTCATTGTTTAAATATTTCTTTATTACTTTTAATATAAATAACTGCAACAAATAAAGACAGACAATGCAGCCTCAGTCTAATTTTTTCCTGTAAGTCAGACGGTAAGTGTTTATCACAGAGAGGGTACCAGCACACGGAACCTTATTTGACATTAAATCCAATTTAAATTGCGACTAATGCTTCCATTCCATCGTATGCTGGGTTTACATGGCAATAACCCATATCAACTAATATCAAAAGATATTTACCAGCTGGCCTCGTCACATCAAGCTATTGTAAAAAATCATGTTTTAAACAGACATGTTTTGAAAACCAGTTATAATCAGAGAGTAGTCTGACTGCTAATGTAACTGTGTATATATATAAATGCACATACAAGCACAGACCATCTCCATTAAATCATTTTATAAAGATCTTTTTTGCCAGTGGCCCCTACAGGACAGGGCATTACCGGCTCCCACTTACCCAGCAGCTTAGCGATTACGTAGAGCGCTTGCCCCCAAAGGAAAATTTTGCCGTCCCGGCCGCAGTTACTGGGATATCGTTTTTGGCTGTTGGGGTTTGCCTTCTCTGCATCCACAAAGTCAGCAGGAACGTGGAAATATTTCGGAACCACGGGACACCCTACAGGAAAAAAATTATTTATACATGGTTGAACCAAGAGGCCAGAAGCAAATATCAAAACAAAGGAATCTGCATTAGATGGGATATTGGGGGAGGAAGGATATAAAGAGATTTTAATAAATGTTCATCTGGTAAAAGTGCAACCCGGAATCTGCCTCCGGGGAACAAAACTATCTGAAAGAGAAGGCTTGTGGTTCACACAAATATAAATGGCAAGCGCTAAGGAGATCTATTTATTAAATTGGAATTCAATGTTTTACACAGAAATAGTTAAACTGGATACATTTTCTGACTTTGCTACTTTCCCAGCTAAATGAGGTTAGCCTAACATCTACAATTCTCACCAATTCCGGTCTTAATTAAGCCACCCCAATGCTTACAGTGCATTCCAATAAAGGAACAATGGAGTGCACATTCCGACAGGAGTACCAGCGCATGAATATCTCATTAATTGGACAATCTGTGGCGCCCGGTGCTTCTCCTGCCATGGCGTGCGCAGAATTTTATATTTATAATGAGTGCTTTCTGTGCTTTTTCTCTGCTACTTATCCTAACAAAAGCTCTTCCCGTGGTATAAGGGTACATGAAAATACCTCAAATTCAGAACATTTAAATCAACAGCTCAAATACTGTTATTTTCCCAGCAGGTGAACAGCAAACAAAAAATATATATAACAAGGTAAGGCAATTGTGCGCAACTCCCACCGTGCTAACAGTGAATGTTGCAAATCAGGCAAATGGTGAGGGAGTTTGTAGCTGCTGATCCCTGATTTCCATTACAGCTGCCCTTATATTGGGGTACCCTCTACCCCAAAACGGGATAGTTAATATATGACAACACACTGCGCTTTGTCTAAACGTCAATCAGTATACAGGACGTACAGACTGCCTGAGCAGTGTATCAGTATACAGGGCGTACAGACTGCCTGAGCAGTGTATCAGTATACAGGGTGTACAGCCTGCGTGAGCAGTGTATCAGTATACAGGGTGTACAGCCTGCGTGAGCAGTCTATCAGTATACAGGGCGTACAGCCTGCATGAGCAGTCTATCAGTATACAGGGCGTACAGCCTGCATGAGCAGTCTATCAGTATACAGGGCGTACAGCCTGCGTGAGCAGTCTATCAGTATACAGGGCGTACAGCCTGCCTGAGCAGTCTATCAGTATACAGGGCGTACAGCCTGCCTGAGCAGTCTATCAGTATACAGGGCGTACAGCCTGCCTGAGCAGTCTATCAGTATACAGGGCGTACAGCCTGCCTGAGCAGTCTATCAGTATACAGGGCGTACAGCCTGCCTGAGCAGTCTATCAGTATACAGGGTGTACAGCCTGCATGAGCAGTCTATCAGTATACAGGGCGTACAGCCTGCCTGAGCAGTCTATCAGTATACAGGGCGTACAGCCTGCCTGAGCAGTCTATCAGTATACAGGGCGTACAGCCTGCCTGAGCAGTCTATCAGTATACAGGGCGTACAGCCTGCCTGAGCAGTCTATCAGTATACAGGGCGTACAGCCTGCATGAGCAGTCTATCAGTATACAGGGCGTACAGCCTGCCTGACCAGTCTATCAGTATACAGGGCGTACAGCCTGCGTGAGCAGTCTATCAGTATACAGGGTGTACAGCCTGCGTGAGCAGTCTATGAGTATAGGGCGCATACAGCCTGTACATTAAAAGTGATCCTCAGCGTTTAATAGAATCATAATAAATACAATAAAGAACGTAAAGCTACTCAAATCTTACCATCAAACGCTTGGGACAAGAGTGGATCCAACGCTGCTTCATATTCTTTCACTTGTTCAGGCTTTCCTCGAAAAACACCTAAAACACGAAAAGCAACATATATGGTAAAAAATACGGCACCACAACATTCCGTTGGATATTCGATGACAGTGTAATGTGTTCCCATTATCCCCTGATTTATAACTGAGATAAGGGATACGTTTCCGGATATCCATTGTGTTACAGGAATACAGTAAGCAATGTGCACTGCGCTGTGTGTGTGTCCATAAAGACACGTTACCCACTGCCATGGAGAGCTTACTCACAGATAACCTAAAGAAAGCATGGCATTGTCAGGGCACCTCTACCCAACCCCGATAATCTCAGGACTGGCATTCACATTGTGCTTTGGGCTCAATGTATTTAGCATGTTGAGCTTGGCAGATATGGGGTTAACATCGATCACAGAAGCACATAAAGAGAAAGAACAGCTCAGAATGCCCAACAATGTGGGAATCAGCAGGAAATGCGGCTTCTTGGTATTTAATATGACGTTTTCATGAATATAACGCCTGATGTGGGTGTTTTTCTTTGTTAATCACAATGTGGCACAGCATTATTAATATCTAATTGACTCCACTATTGTAAGCTTTGTAGAAAGCAGATGGAGCGAAATATTAACCATGCGATCAGAATTCTCACTTGCAAATAAAAAAGCTCTGTAAACAAGCCTGTTACACATTATCTCAATGAACCGGCGGCTGCTTAAACCGTTATTTACACTTCTCCTGGGAGTCGTTTAATGACATGGTCACAGCATCACACAATGCCAGTCACTCATTAAAAGCACTAGCTGACATGTTAAATAGATGGGGTGACAAATAACGAGGTGACTATTCTATTAGGCAGCAAGACTGACGGACAGATAAATAATATCTACAGACAGAGGACTGAAATCTAGGGATGCCTGAACCAATACCAATAATACGAATAACGGAGAAAGGGGGTGTTTGGAAGTTTTTAGAGCAATTTATAACTTTTATTGATTAACAAATAGAAGCTTTTATTGTACAGATGAGAAAACACCACCATCTCTATCTCAGCTTCTGCACCAAATGATGACCTCGTTAAGTGAGGATATGCATTCAATAATACTGTGGCAAATTGCCTTGGATATTGCGCACACAGTCCTGCTGCTGATTTGGTTTGGTGTAGTTTACAGAGAATCTGATCTGTAATATGAGTGAGGAGTAAAGAGACTCACCGTCGATGATCATGTAGATAAAAAACACAGGGAATTCACATTCAATCCCATCGAAGAGCTGCGGAGGAAACAGAAGAAAAACATGGCTGTCTCGCTGCAATGATTGCGCACACACATTGGAAGCCAAATACCAGTTATACAGCATGGACCATGTAAATAAGTGATTGGGACAGAGGAACTCCCGTTACTGAAAGGAAATGGCATCCATAATAAGAGGTTACAGGGCTGCCTTGTACGTGGGCCCAGATTGTCAGCTCTTGGGAATACAGCACAGTTTAGATCTGTTTTAGTTAGTTTACTCTGGAAAGCAAAGCAAAATACCTACGGTGGGTATTCTAAAATATCAATCACTGTGACAGGCAGTATAACAAATACACAGAGGGAAAGTCACTTCCTAGATCGCTAAACTTATGAAAAGAAAAAAAAAAAAACAACTAAAAGTCAGTGTACAGGACAATATCGGTTCAAATAAACAGTGTTTGGCACAATTAAGGAAAAACGCTGAAAGAGAAGAGCATGAGAAAACAAACAGATGTTTTCCAGCTTGTTTTACCAGTCTGATCACACAACCACTTCAGCCTAATGAAGCAATTATCCCGCACACGTGCCTTCCTTGCACTCTCATTGCAGCATTCCTTACATTTTTTGTGATATTTGATTTATTTCCATTGTATCCTGATGACATTCCCAGGCCATCAATCAGGTGGCCACACTAACCGCTCACTTACAAGGAACGCCAATGTTATCAGTATTTTTTATCTGGTGGGATCTGAAGATGGTTTGCTGGGAGTGTGTGTTTTCAGACTCTGATCAGTTGGCCTAGGCCCTCAGCATAGGTGGTGTATACATAATATATAGATATATATATAGATATAAGTACAGGACTTGCACTACTAGCCAGGTTTCAAAAGTTACTAGCCACTGCAAACCTGGAGGGTCCATGGCACACTCACCAGGAATACTTGCCAATGGTTAGTGAAAATGTTGACATATATTCCAGTAATTGTTTAATTTAGAACCCAAGTGCATCATGAGAATTACACTCTCTCTTTAAACTGTGCTTTCCGAATGTAGGTTCATTTAAAATAAGTGGCAAGGGGTTACTTTGCACTGTGAGAATGGGAGCAAAGTGTCCAAATCTGCAAACACTCTGCACAGACTGGCTTTTAGAGAGACTGGAGACTATGCACAGCAGTGGAGAGGAATGACGAATAGTTTAGAAAGGTTTAAATGGAGAATGATGCTGAGAGTGCAGGCTCCGGGACAGGACAGACAGTCACTGTGAGGTTTACCTTAATTTCTGCAGGCTTGTAGTAGCGCCTGTTTTCATCCTCTAACGCAGTTCGATAGCCGTCCCTCAGGAAACGTTTAAATCCATACTTCCCTTTCAGCTTGCGCACAATTTTATCCAGGGCTTGGTGGAATAACGCATCATCGTCTACCGCAAATGCCGGGTAACTGATGCAAGTCAGCAGAGACGCGTCTGTATTCTGTAAACAGAAAGTCAGAAAGAGAGAACTTAATTTACCGGTAAACTCACATCCCCGGTGATAGCCATAAAGCAGAGGTTACTTTACCAGTGAACTCACATCCCCGGTGATAGCCACAAAGCAGAGGTTACTTTACAAGTGAACTCACATCCCTGGTGATAACCATAAAGCAGAGGTTACTTTACCGGTAAACTCACATCCCCGGTGGTAGCCATAAAGCAGAGGTTACTTTACCGGTAAACTCACATCCCCGGTGATAGCTATAAAGCACAGGTTACTTTACCGGAAACTCACATCCCCGGTGATAGCCATAAAGCAGAGGTTACTTTACCGGTAAACTCACATCCCCGGTGATAGCCATAAAGCAGAGTTTACCGTATCAGTAAGCAATCCTTGGCGGTCATTGGACTGTTCTCGTATGACATACTAGTTCTGCTAGTTGTGAATGCAGCTAGCGCTGTCTGGGAGCTGCAGGACCTCTCTACAACAGGCCGGCTCTGAATGTCCAATACTGTGTGCTTTATGAATGCTCTTAAAAGGTTCACGTCACTAGATACCTCTGATCTGAATGCAACTAGCACTGCCTATTGATGCAGCTGATCTAGAAACGTCTGGTAGAGTCTGGTCCATGGAAGTGATCTGAATGTTTCTAGCGGTGTGATATCTAACATTGTGTGCATTCTTTTATTTTTCAGCGACTCCGGGAAGCTGAGCACTTTGTCTCAGCGGGATTCTGAAGGAATGTGCTAAATTCTGTAAAGGTACAAAACCATTCCACCAGCACCAATGATTAAAGTAAAATGCTCTGTTAGGAACGCATGCTTCCTGACTGGCAGCTGACCTGCAATGGTTTTACAAATAATAACATAACTGCCATGGGCATAAACAGATCGTTCTAATAATCCTGCCAGGCTATCTCTCTGCTAATTCACTAGCTGTGCCAATTGTTACATTCCATTAAAACCTCTCTAATTGGTTGCCACAGAAAGAACTGCATTAATGGACAATTCTCTCTCTTCATGGAGTTTTTAACCTTAATTTTATTGACTTACATGAGATCGTGACTCTCTGGGTAGCAGTGAGCACAGAGTTTGTCGGTTTCGGTTATGGGCATCGAGATCAACGAATATGACTGACCAGGAGCAGCCCTGTGGACACAACAAGAAACAGCACAAACCGTTATCTTCTTTAGCGCACAAATGTTAATTAGCAAACGCTTATCAATTGGGAAACTCCCAGTCTTCGGGCCGGGTGAAATCGATAAGACAGACACAATCCACGTCTGAGTGACAAGATAACAAATTAAACAGCTTAATCAGTGTGTATTTCTGCAAGATTTAGGAGGTGCGAAGACAATGCTGCAGGTCATGAGTTCCCAATAGCAAGAGGTGCTGCAGCAGCGGACATTGCAGCCATATATCTGGGAACATATAGTTCATGTGCAGCTACCACCAGAAATGAACTACTTACCATGATATAGTATTCTAAAAACTGCCTACATCTTGTACTGGCCATCTAGAAATCTGCAAGATTTTATAAAACTAAAAGGTATGTTTTGTAGTCAAACGTTTACTTTTCTGAGGGCATAGTGGGCATAAAGCATGATCAGAGATGAGTTAAAGGGACATTGGAAGCACAATAAAAACTTGAGCTCATTGAAGCAGTTTGAGTGTATAGATCATGCCCCTACAGTTACACTGCTCAATCCCTAGACACACCTCCCAGCATGTGACTTACACAGTCTACCTAAATACTTCCTGTAAAGAGTCATCTAATGTTTACAATTCCTTTATTGCTTGATCTGTGTACCAAAACGGTTTAAATAAGCTAAAGTTGTTTTGATGTCTATAGTGTCCCATTAAAGATACTTGATGGAGTTATAGGGTAATGGCAGAAGAATGACCACAGACCAGCATTTTTGATATTAATGGACCTAGGAAAGAATAGCAGTTAAAAGCATGGTAATGATCTGTGAGAAAGGAGTTGGGGGAGTGGTAGTATAACCCACTTAGTACGCCATGGAGGACCTGGTCTATCTGTTATAGGTGCACACACACAGATTCCCCATTCTCTTATTACAAGACACGGAGAAAACTCAGAAAGGCATTGATCGTTTCACGCTATTATAGTTCCCTCGTTCCCTAAACAATTCCTTGATTTCTCCTTCTTTTCACCTAATGTTACTTTTCAAGCTATTGTTCATTAGTAATTAGAGCCCACTCTTTCTTATATAGTACAGATATTTTTGTATTACAAGATTAAGAGAGCTGGTGCACTGATCGCCCAATCCTTACCCATGTTCTTTTCTTATTGCACCCAGCAAGACGGAATGTGTGTACGACCCATCAATGACAATTTAGGCTGGGGCTAGAACTGGTGTGGTCTACCCATTCTGTTTTAAAGATGGCGGAACCGTTTTACAAGACATCTGCTGCTCTCCTGATAGAATATTCCTTTTAATATTGCTTATTTTACACATTAAAGGAACAGTTTTTAAAGTTTAATTCTTAAGTTTTGTAGAAATGGATTTGAATGACTATGTACCAGGTGATCTCAATTGGGAGTTAGAGTGGTACTTGCTTGGCAGCCTCTCCATACAGAGGACGACCTGCAGTGTATAATGGTAGAAATCTCAGGACAAGTTTTCACTAAGCAGCTTGTCAATGCTGACCGGTATATTCTTTTCCTGCTGTGTGCTCTGTATGTAATCGGCTGAATGCAGAGGGATGATATTACAGCACAATGCACCTGCTGGGACCCAGCCCTTAATTCACTAAAACATGCTAAAAAGGTGGCTGTTACAGCAGGGCTTGACAAATGTTTGGAATCTTGGAGCCAGCCCAAAAAGTCAGGAGCCAGTTAAAAAACAAACAAACAAAAAAAAAAAACTAGTTAAAGTTTAAATTACAATGAGAAATATAAAATTTTTAAAGATCAACATTCGGGAGTCTATAGCCTGTCCCTGTAGGCTTTTCAGAGAAAAGGCAATGTTTACATTGCTGCTTAGTTACACCTCTAGTGACAGTCACTCAGAGAGTCCACGCTCTGCATACAGGTGCTGAATGTTACCCTTAGAGAACATGCGCAATATGGCTTACCTAAGATCATAAAGATTGATGATCTCAGCCATGGAGGGGGGCAAGCTAATGGCAAAACTGGCTAATTGTAATTTATTCCTATAGCGTCTGGATCTGTGGCAAACATCAACTGAATATGCTGGTGCCATATAAATAAAATCATCACAATAAGTGTCCTTTGAAAACCATCCTACTGCCCTTATGTAGCACATGAAATACCCCTCTAAGCCCCTCACTCCATGCGGTCCTGTTTTTTTTCTTTACTCAAGGATAATGTGTACGTCATGTACATTCAAACCATTTTTTAGCCATTATTCCCTGGTAGTGCCCACAGGCGCCTGGCATTCAGCAACAGATCTCATTGTAATGCAGTTAAAAAACTTCGCAATGAAACATGTGATGGATTCTAGCCAATCACCGTTTACTTACAAAAAAAGAAACAGATGAAAAATCCCCATAGAACTAGGCTTTTTTTTCCTCTCTCTTTGTAAAACAGAAAAATAGCCAATTTTAAAGTCAAGATCAAGAACACAAAAAGAGAGCTTTTGCAATAAATGATTTCCCGTGAGGATGCTGTATATTTCTAACCACATCCAGAGCTGTTTTCAAAGGAACTATTTCTCCTTTAAAAGTCCCTTCCTGCTCCATCAGAAAGATTGTCACGCACACAGGCAGCCGAGCCAGGCTTCAAACAGGCACAATCGCAGCTTTGATTGTGATTCCTCTGGTTGATGGATTCACAAATATTCCCCAAACCCATCGAGGAGCCCATGGAATGCAGCAGATATTCACCCTGGCTCCATGTGATTTATCAGAGAGCGCAAACTCCCAAATAACAGCAAATTACAAAATCCGCACATCGTGAGGGCCGGCAACCAAACCTATTGTGAAGGATCATGGGGAAAATAAAATACAGTGTGTGCAGGGAAAAGTATAGAAATGACTAATAGGAAAATAAATAGAATGCTTGCAGTGTGAACTTCCTGCTGACTTGACGTTACTGGATTCGTTTTAGATCACGTCTTAGTGTGCTGCCCTGCAGTATGTCACACACTGTGCTGCTCTGGGATAGCTTCCTGACTGGTTTTCACCCTGCAGTATATGAATTCCACATACAGCAGGGCAGCACAATTTACATATTTGTCCATTTGGTCCAGAAAATAAAAAAGTTTGATCTCGTAATGTTATTTTCCACCGTTATTAACATGTTATCAGATGGTGTAGCATGTAGACAGACCCTTTAGTTAATTGGATTTATCATGGTCCCCGTATGAAGGCTGATCTGGCTGCTAGAACAAACTTAGTGTGTTTCCTAAACAGAACAGCCTGAGAGGTGCTGACCTTGCTGTGCACAGGACAAGAATGGGGCGACGGGGCAAACAGCCCGAAAAAGAGGGGGAGACTGTGGCGTGTATAGACAGACCGAAAAAGAGGTGGAGACTGTGGGGTGTGCAGACAGACCGAGAAAGAGGGGTGAGACTGTTGGGTGTGCAGACGGGTGTGCAGACAGACCGAGAAAGGGGGAGGACGGGAGGACTGTGGGGTGTGCAGACAGACCGAGAAAGAGGTGGAGACTGTGGGGTGTGCAGACAGACCGAGAAAGAGGGGTGAGACTGTTGGGTGTGCAGACGGGTGTGCAGACAGACCGAGAAAGGGGGAGGACGGGAGGACTGTGGGGTGTGCAGACAGACCGAGAAAGAGGTGGGAACTGTGGGGTGTGCAGACAGACCGAGAAAGAGGAGTGAAGACTGTTGGGTGAGCAGACGGAGCCGAGAAGGGGAGGGTGGACAGTGGGGTGTGCAGACGGAGCCGAAGAAGAGGGAGGAGACTGTGGGGTGTGCAGACAGACCCCGAGAGAAAGGGGAGGGGACTGTGGGGTATGCAGACAGACCCGAGAAAGGAGAACTGTGGGGTGTGCAGACAGACCCGAGAGGAGAGGACTGTAAGGGTGTACAGACAGACAGAGAAGAAAGGGGGGGAGACTGTGGAGTGTGCAGACAGACTGAGATAGAGAGGGGAGACTGTGGGGTGTGCAGACAGACTGAGAAATAGGGGGAGACCGTGGGTTGTGCAGACAGACAGAGAAAGAGGGGGGAGACTGTGGGGTGTGTAGACAGACCGAGAAATAGGGGGAGACCGTGGGGTGTGCAGACATAGTGAACAAGAGAGGGAGATTGACCGTGGGTTGTGCCGACAGACCTAACTAAAACAAATCTAGTCCATACGCAGAACAGTAAGGCTTATTGCAATGAAAACAGACGCATACATAGAGCTATACCTGATTTCCAAAGAGGTTAAATCCATCGATGGCTTCAAGGGCGGCTTTGGCCAATCCAACGGAACTGTAAGAGAGAGAATAAACAATCATGTTCATTGATGCTTTGGGGCATGTTATACAAGGAGAACACACCACCTGTCTCATCACATTAAGAGAGCATTATGTGGCCACCTGGCACAGTACACAGAGGTTTTTTGGGGCATGGATGTCTAACATATGTAATGTGCCCATGCAGGCCACGTGTTGTATTGAGAAAGGTGTGCAGTGTTATTAACATGATACAAACACACACAGAACATTAACCCACATGCACACAGATCCCGTGTCCCCATCACATAGATCTGGGCCACGTGTCAATGTTATGGATGAGCCTGCATGGTCCCCAGCTTACCACGACTGTTTATGGGAAAATCATTTCTGTGTGAAAACTTGCGTCCTGGTTTGTCTCTACAGGGAGCCCCAATCCTCCAGGAACACATGATTAAGTGTGACTCTAATTTTAGTGCTGAAATGAATCCTTTAATAAGCTTGCACCAGAAACATCACGGCCCTTTAAACAGTGACATTAATACAATAAAAAGGGAGCCTCATACAGCTGTAAAACACACACTCTCTCTCTCTCTCTCATATTACAGTCTATCTGCATTTAACTCCTTCTGTATAAAGGCACACTAACACTGTGTCAGCCTTTACTGTAGCTAGGGGAGAATGAAAGGAATAGAGAGGAATTCCTGCCATTTATACATTTATCAGTATGAGCTCTCTATCAATCTCCAGGCTCTATGGCAGACAATGACCATCCAAGCAACCCAGTCAGCGAGAGTGCTGGGAGAGACCATCCAAGCAACCCAGTCAGCGAGAGTGCTGGGAGAGACCATTCAAGCAACCCAGTCAGCGAGAGTGCTGGGAGAGACCATCCAAGCAACCCAGTCAGAGAGAGTGCTGGGAGAGACCATCCAAGCAACCCAGTCAGAGAGAGTGCTGGGAGAGACCATCCAAGCAACCCAGTCAGAGAGAGTGCTGGGTGTGACCATCCAACTAACCCAGTCAGAGAGAGTGCTGGGAGTGACCATCCAAGCAACCCAGTCAGCGAGAGTGCTGGGAGTAACCATCCAAGCAACCCAGTCAGAGAGAGTGCTTGGAGTGACCATCCTAGCAACCCAGTCAGCGAGAGTGCTGGGAGAGACCATCCAAGCAACCCAGTCAGCGAGAGTGCTGGGAGAGACCATCCAAGCAACCCAGTCAGCGAGAGTGCTGGGAGTGACCATCCAAGCAACCCAGTCAGCGAGAGTGCTGGGAGTGACCATCCAAGCAACCCAGTCAGCGAGAGTGCTGGGAGTGACCATCCAAGCAACCCAGTCAGCGAGAGTGCTGGGAGTGACCATCCAAGCAACCCAGTCAGCGAGAGTGCTGGGAGTAACCATCCAAGCAACCCAGTCAGAGAGAGTGCTTGGAGTGACCATCCTAGCAACCCAGTCAGCGAGAGTGCTGGGAGAGACCATCCAAGCAACCCAGTCAGCGAGAGTGCTGGGAGAGACCATCCAAGCAACCCAGTCAGCGAGAGTGCTGGGAGTGACCATCCAAGCAACCCAGTCAGCGAGAGTGCTGGGAGTGACCATCCAAGCAACCCAGTCAGCGAGAGTGCTGGGAGTGACCATCCAAGCAACCCAGTCAGCGAGAGTGCTGGGAGTGACCATCCAAGCAACCCAGTCAGCAAGAGTGCTGGGAGTGACCATCCAAGCAACCCAGTCAGCGAGAGTGCTGGGAGTGACCATCCAAGCAACCCAGTCAGCGAGAGTGCTGGGAGTGACCATCCAAGCAACCCAGTCAGCGAGAGTGCTGGGAGTGACCATCCAAGCAACCCAGTCAGCAAGAGTGCTGGGAGTGACCATCCAAGCAACCCAGTCAGAGAGAGTGCTGGGAGTGACCATCCAAGCAACCCAGTCAGAGAGAGTGCTGGGAGTGACCATCCAAGCAACCCAGTCAGAGAGAGTGCTGGGAGTGACCATCCAAGCAACCCAGTCAGAGAGAGTGCTGGGATTAATGGGAGTTGAATGATGGTACAGCTGTCTGGTGACCACTCATACCATCACATTTTGGGTGGTGTCAGGGGAATCACTCAAACATCAGACATGTGAATGCAATAGTTTATATATTCTTATCCCCCCCCATCATGCCGGATAGTGGGACCACCAAGCTCCAGGTAGGTACTGGGGATAGGTGGTGAAGGGGGTAGGGGCTGCGCTGAGAGCTAAAGGCAGTTGTCTACGACAATAGAAAGCAGACCAAATGGTCTAAATGGATAAATTTGGTCTGGATTCTACTGTCATAGACTACTGCCTTTAGCTCTCAGCGCAGCTCGTTCCCCCTTCACCACTTCTAGTTTGTTAGAAAGGGTCTTGAGGGATTCCCTTTTTTTGGGTTGCTGCTTATTACTTTGTTATTTAGTGCTGACTTTTCCCCCCTAATCTTACTAGGTGGGCAATGTGTAATGATTATAAGCAGTTACAGCACAGTTTCAAGAGAAAGAGAGTGGAGTTCTACGCAGACAATGACACAGAGGTCACAAGCAGATAACTAGCGAGGCTCATGATATCAGAATGAGGAGCTGAGTGTTCCCCAAACACTGACAGTTTTATTGCAGGTTACAGACAGACTGCAGATTATCCACTGTGACCACGTCTGACCTCTGTACAGAACATTCCTGAGACCAAGGGAAACAGCCAATAAATGAACCTCGCACCAGACGATCGAAATTGCCCTCATTCCTCCTGAAACGAGGACACCTATTCATCGAGACAGGCAATCACCGCCAACATGCAGATTTAGCTACGCGGGGCGACTGGTACTTAACCTGACTTGGAGGCATGGGATATAGAATGATAATAGCTGGAGATCCAGACAATATGTCCCAAAATATGAGCCTATTACTGGATCACAGCAAATAAAAAAAAAAGGTAATTTTCTGAGCTCATCAAATGCAAAACAAATCCTGGTACAGACCTTAAGAACTGTGCCATGATATTCTGAGGATGAAACTCCAAACATACTGTGCCATGATATTCTGAGGATGGAACTCCAAATATACTGTGCCACGATATTCTGAGGATGGAACTCCAAATATACTGTGCCATGATATTCTGAGAATGGAACTCCAAATATACTGTGCTATGATATTCTGAGTATGGAACTCCAAATATACTGTGCCACGATATTCTGAGGATGGAACTCCAAATATACTGTGCCATGATATTCCGAGGATGGAACTCCAAATATACTGTGCCATGATATTCCGAGGATGGAACTCCAAATATACTGTGCCACGATATTCTGAGGATGGAACTCCAAATATACTGTGCCACGATATTCTGAGTATGGAACTCCAAATATACTGTGCCATGATATTCTGAGGATGGA